>JAQPPZ010013984.1:0-72120 GCA_028583015.1 Wollemia nobilis
AAAAGATACTTTTTTCTAAATTCATGGGGATTTCATTTTTTGTACGAGATTTTCTTTTACCTTCCTTTTGATGATTGGGCTTTTTTTTCTAGGTCAATTACGGGGTGGATTTTGTTTGATTTTATGAAGGTGGTAATATCCTATGTTGAAGAATCCAAAGATATTTTTAATATTGAAGATGCTAATACTTCTACATATTTGGGCAATGGCCCTTTTGGTTAATCTCAAGTAAGGTATCCCTTTTGTAGTTTTTTGGTTGGCGACCAGGGTGTCTTACTCCCCTACATGGGATACCTTTCTAGATTTCCTTGGTTTGTTGCCTTTTGTTGTTTCTCTTTATTTTCTCTTGTTGGTGCCTAGGTCTGGGATCGGTGGCCCCTTTGGTTGCTAGGTGGCTCAAGGGAGTTTTCTACAACTATGTTTATTATTTGTTCATGGGTATGAAAATATCCCTTACGTTTGTCCATAGAATATGTGGCTAAATTCTTTGTTTCTTCAATGGAAATGACTACTAGGTCATATTTAGCATGCAAAATACTTAATATCTTTTGAACTATCTTTTGATTTAATGACTGCTTTACATGAGATATTATTTGATTTACAAGCCTTATGGCTCTAGCAAAGAAATATTGTAAATACTATGATTCCTTCATGGATATATTCTCAAAATGTTACCTAATCATCTACAATCTAAAAATATTGTATAACTATGATAGTGTTGGAAATGCAGTTTGATATCTAGGCACTAGATAACTATTATTTACTAATTCTCATAGATCCTAGGAACAAAATAGAGTCTTCATTTTAATACTCCATATATCATAGTTTTCTCCCTGAAAATGATGGATTGGGGGTGTGTGAAACTAAAACTGTCATGTTGGCCATTATTTCTTTGCTTAGTATCCCTTTTGCAAGTTTCTTATAAACTCTTCAAATAGAACGTGATTGCTTTGATACCAGAAATGAAAGCATTGCAATAAGCACAATGGATATGAATTAGATCATTGTCATATAACTTATAATTATTACAAAAATAATGAATTAAGAAACATAAAATCATATTATAAAATTTAAATTTTCTTGATTACTTGAATAAACTATTAAAAAAAAACAATTTATTTATAAATTTAACACCCAAACCAAAATGCTTTTGAAAGCAATCTATTTCTGAATACCCTTAATATATTTCTGAATATTATAATTGTATAATACAACAAGGACTTTGTTCTTAACATGTATAAAGCAAAGGTCCGAGGTGGTGTAGACCAATTGGTTCATCCAAACCCCATAAGGGGGCGGAGGTCCAAGGTTCAAATTTCGGGTCGCCGGACTGGTGCTTTCAGCGGCGTAAAAGGTTTAAAATTATTGTCTCATGGTGGTTGCGCGAAAATCTGTGTGGCGGTTTCTAGGGCAGACAGCGCAGAATACTGTGACGGGACAGCCTGCCTACCGATTTCACCATGTAAATTCAAAAAAAAAAAACATGTATAAAGCAGAATTAGCTTATTGTATCTATTTCTAAAATAAACACTTCGGATCAAAAGTTTGTTCATATGTAACATATAATCATAACATAAAAATAAATCGTGTGTGCTGGTTATCGACGACTTTGTAACTAACCAACACTGTGCTGTACATCGTTAACTGCATCCAACAAATCGCAAACTTTCACATGCAATCAAACGAATCTTCTCATTGCTTTCATTCTCTTTCCATCTCTTTCCGTCTGTAATTTCATTGCAATCAATCGCCCATTCAAAACAAATACGAAAGAAAAAATGCTCGCATCAAACAAAATTTAAATTAGCATCAACTTAAAACGGGAGTAATTTTACATATGATTGTTAAGACATGCTTACTCGACGGGTAAACAGCATTGATTGGTAGTCTTCCCACGATAAACTTCTGTCTTCTGCCTTTTTTCTACTTACAATAGTTTGGTGTTCCAACTGCATGCACATTAGGAGCATTATTTAGTGAAGCAAGGAGTTACAGATGTCTTCAAGTGAGGCACAGTTTGGACAGGCACTTACTCTCAGGTCTTGAAATTCTTCACAAAGACATATATGTTGGCGAGAAATTCTTTGGTTTCTCCAAAAACAGGTAATCCCATTTTGCCGGGGGGCAGATTGGTGATATCACCATAACGCAGCCAATTGAATTTCAGCAAAACAAATACATTAAACAGGAACAACAGTAACGGAAATAAAAGATAAAAGACTCCCTTGACCCGAGAGACTTTGCAGCATCTCTGAATGATAACAACAGTTACCCTTTTCAAACTTTTCAACAAACTTTAATGTTTCATTATTATTGTTATTCCTTTTGAATGTTTTGGAAATGACAAGTCATATCTTGTCAACCCACATCCAAGTTTTCTTCATTGTTCACGTTATAATTTAATAATTGTAATATCTTGATTATTTATTTGAGCCTGAAAATTTAATTAGTTGATCTTATAACCTTTATTAGGTCCCAATACTTTTTAGAAGATTAAAAATAAAAACATTTTAATGATATATTGTTAAACTGTTATTTAATTTATTTAAGTTCAAATTTAAAAAAAAAAAATTATTATACTCTAAAATATAATCCAATTATACAATTTATTATACTTTAACTTGATGGTGAAAGAAAGATTAAAAACGCAAAACGAACTCAAAAATCAAAGTATTCTGTTCTTAAATGCTGGCCTAGAGTTAAAATTTGACATCCCACCAACCGTTCATGGAAAAATTGGTACATTAATTTAAGAGCTATTTAACATGGATATATTTGAATAAGAGCTTCAGCGTTGGATGGTCCTTGGCTAAGAGAACGTCAAGCATTGAAGAAATGTCAGTACCATTTTAAAACGCTTGCAGGGTTATCTATCCCTACTCGTCATGATTGTACAAATAAAGATTTCACCGCCATCCAAACAACCTAAAAAAAATGCATGTGGAGCTCCTTCACAATAAATTATTAGGGGTCATCATAATTTCACAATAATAAATTATGAGAGGTGACCCACTGATTTTTCAACCAGAAGTGCACGAAGAATATAAAAGTTGGATGAAAAGTTTGAAAAGTGTAACTGTTGTTATCCATTGTTGTCGTTCCAAAAATCGCCTGAAAAGATAAAGAATGCACACACAACGACGATTGCAGTGTAAGTGTGGGTGTAAGTCATATTTAAACGTGAAAATAGGGTCATATATTTCCACGGTGGGCCACCACACCCATTTGACAGAGGTCTTTATTAGACCAAGCCAGTCGGGCCTTACGTCATCCACCTCATAGAATGCTTATCAATAAATTATTTAATTTTTAAATAATTTTATTTTATTAATTTTATTTTTAGATAATTAATTTTATTTGTATTCAACTAAAAGTTATAAACTATCCAATTTTTTAAATGATGAAATCTTTAATTCTATCCAAAATTATAGATTTGTTTATATCCAGCAAAGGTTATAGAGGTTTCTGACGCTGAAATTGTAGACCATGCACTATCTTGACATTTGATTGACGTGGACTATAAGGGCATGCAATTTTGTAATCATACTATTTTGAACTTTTACGTTTTTAAGGTGCACGACCTTCATGTAAATGGCATGGCAATTCATGTACGTGACGACAAAATTGAAGTCGACCATAATCTACGACAAAAACCTTTGCGCAGCAGTTGACGTAAGGAAGGTGACGTGAAAACAAAAGCCTTTGCGTACCATTTGCGATCGGACCATTGAATTTGGTCAGATATCTCTGTCCATTGCGCAACGAGTGTATTCAATGAATGTGGTTCGATGAATTAGCTGGATCTGCGTAAACGACTATAGAATTGGGTAGAAGTGAGATCGTGGGGAATATTTTGGTAGAAGTGAGATCATTGAATTTGGTAGAAGTGAGATCTGCTTAACTTCCGTCGAATAACGTAGAAATAAAAGCTCGCCTAAGCATTGCACGCCAAATAACGAAAAGTTCAATTTGAAGACAACAAAGAAAGAAAAGTTCAATTTGAAGCCAACAAGCTTACCGGAAAACCTTTGAAAGGTAATTCAATTTGAGGACAACTAGCTTACCTTTGAAAGGTAAAAATGGTAATTCTGTTAGATCTATGAAAAACAGTGCTAGAAGTAGGAATAGGAAAGTGAAATCTGCCAATGAGTCTTAAATGCTTGAGCTGGAACGTCCAGGGATTGGAATCCCCTGAAAGGAAGTATTTTGTTAAAGATTTGAAGCGATCTATTGGTAGGCTTGATTGTATGTGTCTTCAAGAGGTCAAAGCTAGCAGTTTTAATTTGCTTTTGGCTCTAAGGGTCATTTGGAAGGAAGCTTCTATTTTTATGACAAATCATCCTCATGGTCGAGGAGGTTTTGTTATTCTACTTTCTCCTTTTTGGGCATCCAAGGTGGTCAGCTCAGGTTGTTCTCCATGCAACAGAGCAGTCTGGGTAGTTTTTGAAAAAGATACTCTTAAAATTGGTCTATGTTCTATATATGCTCCCAATGACCATATTGAACGTTGCATTTTATGGCAATGGTTAGTTTCTCTCCCTAATATCCCCTGGATTTTTTGTGGGGATTTTAATATGGTGGAGCATCATTATGATAAATGTGGCGGATTAGGAGTTGATTGGAAAGGAGAAGAGCAACGCTTCTGGGGTAACTTTAAATCTCAGTTTAGATTAATTGATCCCTTAGAGGGTATGCAAGATCAACACAATGGGTTATGGTTCACTTGGTGTAATATGCAAAAAGGAGGCAACATGATTTATTCCCGATTAGACAGATTCTATGCCACTAATTCTTGGTTTCACTTTGATGGCATTGCCAATGGTTTGAGGGTTCAGATCCTTCCTCATACTTTATCCGATCATTTTCCTATCATTGCATGTTTAAGATTCCAAAAATAGGATTCACATCATAATAAATCTGCCTGGAAGTTTGTTTTAAACACTTCTCTCTTGGAATCCAGGGATTGCAATGAGGCTATATTCACTTTAAAAGAAGTTAATAAATGGTTGTATAGAAACAACACCTGTATTGAAAGATGGAATATTAATATTGTTGGCTGGAAAAAGTTATTTCAGACCATTGGTCAAAAGCGTGCCTTTGATGCTAAAAAGTTGTATACTCAGTTACATAATAATCTAAATAATATTGAGTCAGCTTTGCAACATGACCCGAACAATATCTTCCTTCAAGAAGAATTAGTTATGATTAAAAATGAGATCAAGAGGTTTCAAGTGAAGAAAATTCAGGGGCAGCGTTCTCAAGCCAGACTTAACTGGCTTAAGGAAGGAGATAGGGGTTCAAAAATTTTCTTCCGTTATATTAAGGAAAAAGGGATTAAAGAGACTATTTCGGGGATATGGGATGGTAATTCTATTGTGTATGATGATAATGACATTATGAAAATATTTTTTCAGTTCTATAAAGAATTGTTTACCTCGGAAGAAAGTGCTGCTAGAATTAAGGATCGATTATACTGTTGCTCTCTTATTCCTAAAAAAAATTTTGAGCAGGATTCCTTGACTATAGGTGGTAGTATTACTAAAGAAGAAGTAATGAAGGCTATTCGAGCTATTCAAAATGATAAAGCACCAGGTATTGATGGGCTGCCTATAGAATTTTATAAGAAACATATTGACTGGATTGCAGAGGATCTACGTCAAGTCTATGAGGAGGCTTTGGCTAGTGGTTCTCTGGGTAAAGAAATCAATTCGGGTATTATTAGATTACTTCCAAAATATGGAGATAAAACTTTAGTCAAAAATTGGAGACCTATCACACTGCTTAATGTGTCTTATAAAATTCTAGCCAAGATCCTTGCGCTTCGCATTGCTAATTGTCTTCCCAGATTTATTAATTCTTCACAAACAGGCTTTGTGAAGGGCAGATACATATTGGAGAATCTTCTCACAGGATGGGAGGCAATGTATTGGTCCAAGCAAACAGGTCAAAATGTTGGAATGCTTCTTCTAGATTTTGAAAAGGCCTATGATAGAATTGAATGGAATTTTGTGCTTTCAGCTTTGGAAGCTTTTGGTTTTCTAGTGACTTTTTGCAAAATGGTTAAGGTTTTGTTATCAGATGTTGTAGCATATATTGAGATTAATGGTTTATTGTCTGAACCTATTCAATTACAGAGATCGATTAGGCAGGGTTGTCCCCTTGCCCCTTCTTTATTCATTATAGCCAGTGATGCTTTACATTATATTCTAAGAGACAGTTTATTAAGTCCTCCTGTTAAAGGTATTACTTTACCTAATGGCAAAGAATTGGTCAATCAACAGTTTGCAGATGATACTTCCATTTTTGTTCAACTTGTGGAATCAAATTTTGAATCTCTTTTTGCCAAGCTCCAATGCTTCTGTAATGCCTCTGGGGCAAAAATAGCTACTCATAAGTGTATTCTTCTGAGTTGGGATCAACTTGCTCCTCCTTGGTTATCTAAATTTGATATTCAATGGGGCAATTCTTCCAAGCAGGTTAGATACTTGGGAATACCTTTTGCCATAGATCCGTGTTTAAAAGACATGTGGATATGGGTGAAAGAGAAATTTTTTGCTAAATTCAAAAAGTGGCATAATAAATTTTTGTCTAGTGTTGGTAAATTGCAGGTTTGTCAAAAAAATTTATCTTCTTATATAGTCTACTATGCTTCAGCTTGGTTTTTTTGCTCATATCAGATCAATGATATCCATAAACATATTAAGAACTTTCTGTGGGCTGGTAACACTCTTGGCACAAAAAGACATTGTGTTAAGTGGGACTGGTGTTCTGTTAACAAGCTGAAAGGTGGCCTTGGTCTTAAAAATCTACGGGTTCAAGGTTTGGCTTTAGCTGTTAAATGGATTGTGCAGTGTTTTGAAGGTGATGAGCCATGGAAGGTTTTAATTAGAAAGAACATTTTGCAATCTGTTCCTAAAAAAGCTCGATCCTGGAAAGGCCTCCCCATGAGTGATATCATGTTCGGCAGTTTTTCTATTGCCCCTACTGGCTCACCTATTTTCAAATGTCTGTGGAAAGCTTGGGAAATGATAAGAGAGTATGTGGCTTATAATAGAGTTGACAATGTTATTTGTCTTCAGAGTTCTATTTGGTGGACTCTTAAATATAAGAATAAATTTTTGGCCCTTACTCAAGGATGTTCAGCCAAGAAATGGGCTGGTAAAGGTATTAATACTTTTGCTGATATTCTTGATCACGGAGTTATCAAGTCTTGGGAGTTTCTTAGTCACCAATATAATCTTCCACGTTCTCATTGGAGGACATATTGTTTACTAAGAGCTGCCTATGATCAGATTGTTGGCTGTGATATTTTACCAGATGATCACTCCTTGATCAAGGGTCTTCAGTGGAAGGATGGTACTAAACTATTCAGTACGAAGCCCAGACAACTGTATAATATGTTGATGGATACCAATGATATTTTTGGTCATATCAGCAGAGTTTGGAATATGGACATTAATCCCTCTTCTGGTTCGAACATCTTGCATAATGTGTGGTCCACGTGTCTTGAGCCTAAGAAGGCTTGGTTTAGATGGTTGTTATTACTTCAGAGGCTCCCTGTCTCAGTTGATTGTCATTCTTATTTACTATGCTCTTTATGCAGACTTCATGATACTGTGGGGCACATATTTTTTGATTGTATGTATGCGAAAGAAATCTGGTTTATATTTTTTCAAGATATGTTGAGTTGTAACAATGATAGTACTGCTTTTCGGCATTATGTGATTTCTGGGTATGTGCCTAAAATGGGCAAATGTTTTAATGATTTTTGGATTTTGCTTTCTACGAAAATTTTATGGAACATATGGCTTTCGAGGAATAAGGAACTTTATCAGCATTTACCGAGATCTCTTACTGAGTCTCATAGGAGACTCATAGTTGTTTCTATCTCTCTACAGGTGGCGAAGACTATGTTTTGCTTCAGGGAAAGATTCAGTAATCTTCTTCAAGCTTTTCAAGATTTTCTTGCTTCAAACAGTTCGTCATCTACTTCAAGTTATTCCAGGATTGATAGATATGTTGATATGATTAGTTTTTGTACATATTTATTTCAGAAAAACATGATAAAGTTTAATATGTAATGTTGTTTGGGATATTGGGTAGTGTTGTTGTAGGTTGCGGGAGGTTTTTTTATACAGTTTTTTTGATGTAATTATGTACTGTTTTTTTATCATTAATATATGTGAAATATTTTCAATTCAAAAAAATCATATTTTTGTAAGGGCGCATGCAAATTTGGTGGCTGCCATGGAATATAAATTAGACTGACCACAATTGCACATGGAAACATTATTCAATTATTTTGGATTTAGTCACTTCACAAATATAATATATTATAGGAAATGATATAATTTTCATTATATATAGAAGAACAATATAACTTATAGGATTAATAATTTTAATATAAAATGGATATAATTTTATTTTTTTTATTATTTAAATTTTATATCTGTAATTTAAAGTTTTAAAATTTAACAACATAAAAGAATAAAAGTTATTCAGCAAAACTATAAAGTTTTACATTCTCTTATGAGTATGTTTCTTCTATGATTGTTTTGATGAGAAATTTTTGTCTTTCTCCTCTTCTCATACCTATAAATTTTAGAAGTAAAAGGGGAGGCATTTCTTTGTTCCCATATCTTCATTTAATGTACGATGTGAAAGTAGATATTTATCATTTTATTTTGTTTTCTTTTTTTACTTACAATTGACAAAATAAATTCTTCTACATGTTTGTTGATTTATCGAGATGGTGTAAGTAGGAATTTTTAATTTCTCCTCTTGTTTCAATATTTTCTCTTCATTTTATACATTGAAATTCAAGGTGTTCCCTTATCCCCATCTATTCAAAAAAAATTAAAAAAAAGGCCTCTCCATATTCCCTATTTATTCACTTTATAAAGAATATGGAAGAAAATATTTTATATTTTCTTGTTTTTGCCTAACAATGACAAATATGACCCCTCACTTCTACTTGTATATTTATTTATAAAGAGAGAAAACTTAGATAGTTCTAATTTCTCCACTTAGTTTTGTAAAGTGAAAAGAGAAATATTCTCTTCTCCTCATCCCTTAATGTTATAGCCAGTAGGGCCTCCTCTTCTCATTTGTATTTTTCATTTTATTGCTTAAAATAGAGGGTACAAGTATAGATTTATCATTTATATTTTTTTTTAGGGAGAGTGAAAGGAAAAGCCTTCACTTCTCATTATCTCTCCATTTTTTGGATATTGTGCAAGTATGCATATTTTATTTTTCTCTATATTTTTATTTCCTTTAAATGTTGAAATCATAGGCTTGTGTTTCTCTATTAAGTTTATAATTGCATCCCTCTTTTATGCTTTAGTTTTATAAAGTGACAAGGTAGGTCTTTACTTTCTCATATTTTTTCTTTTTATTACATAAAATAGAGGATCCACAATTTTATTTCTTTCCCTAAAAATATGTTGGATTTTGTTAGCTTTTGATGTAGCAAGCATGAAGATATAACAATCATGAAATATAGAATAATATGAAATAAAGTAAATCTACTATATGAGTAAAATATAAAATATTACAATGTAGCTATGGAGGAAATGAACACTCCAATATAAATCTATTGAACTACATTGCATCCATCACCAATGGATGGTGTTACACACTATGCTACACTATGTCCCCCGAATCTCTATCTATGATTATATCTATCATTCTATATCTATCTATCTATGAGGCCATCCTTATATAGGTAAAATAGGATACTTGACCAACACTCTATCTAGCTATGCAAGGGATAACTTGCACATTGACACTTGTGCACTTATTACATTGCATGAAGTAACTAGATAACTTGCCCCTAAAGTAATCTAAGTATGTACCTTGGAAGATACATTTACATAGCCCAAATTATGGAATAGACTCTATTTCTAACACCCCTTGTATTACATTATTTGGTTATTGAAGACTTCAATATTCAATATGGATCTTCTTCTTCTTCTTGAACTTTGTCTTCTATCTCTGTATTCTTTATGTTTAGGTTCAATAGGTAATATGTGTCTTCATATGATGCAGAGTAAACTGGAGCTAAGGCTTCTTCTTTCAAATGACTTTGCATTGTATTCCTCCTTTATTTGCTTTTTCAGAGCAGTCTTAAGTTGGTTCCTCTTCTGCTGCAATAGTCTTCATATCTAGCCCTCTTGTCCTTTTCTTCATTTTTCTTCTTCTCTTCCTATGATTTTTCTTTGATGTAGGTGAAATATCTGCTTTATAACAAGTTAGTCTATCATCACAATAATATTGTTCTTTATTATCAACTTGTTTTTTGTGTTGAGTTAGTACAAACACAATATAAGATAGATAAATCATCAGATATTCTTCTGGTGAAAATATAACTAGTCTTTGGGAGTTCCACCATGTTGTGAAGAGAATTTTATGAAGATAGTTAATCAATATTGTAAAGCTACCTTCTTTCGCTTCCTTAAGAAATAAGGAGAATTTTACTTTCTCATTAGATGGTAGATACTCATATCCATCTAGATTATCTATTAGGTTTTGAGAGTAGAATTCTACTTCATGGAATAGTTCTTAATTATTAAAATATTTTCTTAAAATTTCATCCATACAAGAATAGTGATTCTTAGAATTGATATAATCTTCGTAGTTTATCTTACATATTTCCTAATTTAAGTATATAAGCTTGATTTGATAAAAATTTAATTAGTCTTGTAGGCTTCCTTATATCTCCCTAGTTATGAATGCCTAATTTTATGGTTTTTTAAGAAAGCTTATATCTTCACAACTTGACAATTTTTGAAGAATATTATTATCAAGTTTTGTAGAATTCCTTATGCCTCTCTAGATATATTTTGGAGTATTCTATAGTGCTTTTGCAAGATATAGTTCAAATTTTGGTTGATTTTGTATAAATTGTGTAAGGATCAAAAATAAACTTCTTAATCTTCTTAATACTCCTATTGAACTAAGCACTTTTAAATTTTGAAGAGGCTTTTATGTTGGATTGATTTTGTCCTTAAGGATAAATTTTTTGAGACAAGAACATAAATTTCCAACTTTGATAAAAGTTTTTAATAACCCCTTTTTGAAATCCTTAGGAATTTTATTGAAGTGTTTCTAATTTCCAAAAGACTAGTTTGAAGTTGTAACTCTTATCACTCCCAAATTTGGAAAACTAGAACACATTAATATTTGCAAACTTTAAATGGATTAATTCCAAGTAGAATCCCTTATTGCTTCTAAGTTATATTTTTGCAAATAATATATTAATTCCCTAAGGTTTGCTTTCAAAAAAATATTGATTTTAAATAATATATCAACCTTATCTTATAACCTTATAACTCCCTTTTTGAAATTGAAAGCAAATTGAATAAGAAATTAAGGCTTTGTACCTTTATGATGTCGGGTGAATGTGGCTATAAACTCTCCTTCTTGAGCATGGATTCCCAAGGCTTTAATGCACTCTATGAATTTTGATTGACCAAGAGTTTTCAAATTGTACCCATATTGCTTCGGATCCCTATTGAATCACACCCAAAATGGTGTCGAACATCCATCATCACTTTATCAAATTATACCTAAAAAATTGTTGAGTGTCCACTATAAATCTACCGTGTAGCACCTGAACTCTTATTGAGCATCTATCTTCAATCTATCGAGTAGCTTCCACTGTTGCTCGTGATATTTCCAACTACTACGCTTCCTTTCCAAAGTCCAACCCATATTTAATACGATATAGTAGGAGTTACAAGTATCATTGTATGAGTTTGTAAACACTCATGAAAGCTCTGATTTGGTTGGTGGAGGTACCGAACTCACTCCACTACTCATAAAAATGTCACCATTGAGTTGAAAATATTTATTTTATTCTTTCTTGAGCGTTGTCCAAGTAATTATCCTTCCTTAACGTCTCCAAGCTATATTTCCTATAATGTATGTCAAGTTGTATGTAACTCCACTATTTGGAGTATGGGCGCCAAGAAGTATAACGTCTTCTTTATGAGATTTATAGAGTATCTTTAAAAAAATATTACAAGTGGCAATTGAAATCCCTTTCTTTCTATTAACGCTTATATGAAGACTCTCCAATATGTTTCCACCTTAATCCTTGTTGTTTTACATAGATTCTCAAATATCTCTAGTTAATGGTTGAGTTGTGGTGGAGATATGGTGGAGCTTTGGTGGAGATATGGATTAGCTTTGGTGGCCCTTGAATGGATTTTGAATGGCAGTGCTTGGATGAAGACTCCTTGATGCTTTACTCCATTGTTAGCATTTACTAATGGTATAAATGCTTTGATACAAATATTCCTTTCCTTTGATGTATGTTTGCTTTATCTTCTACTTTGTACACTGCTTGATCTTCTCCTATGCTTTGTCTTCTACTTTGTACATTGCTTGATATTCTCTTATGTTGTATATTTTGCTTTGTACACTGCTTGATATTCTCTTATGTTGTGTCTTTTGCAGGTTCAAACATCCATGATGAGCCTCTTTGAGTGGCTTCTATAGCTTAGGAAGAGTGCTCACGTTCAACCCTTTCTTGGCTATTTTTCCTGTGTTTGTTGTCCCCTTGTGGTGCAGATTCAAATATATTTATAGACTGTAAAAAACCATATTGAAATTGTGCTATAAGATGTACTATAGTGTGTACATAAATTTCCTTTTATACGCCTTCTTTTACACTCTTATTTTAGATCAAAAAATCTAATTTTATGGAATATTTTTCTCTTGCAATACAAGGGTTTTGAGGTTATATTTTATAAGTAGTCGCCTTCCCCTTTTTGCTTGGACACTTAGATAACAATTCCAAGCTTATATAACAGTAGATAGAAGTTTTTTTTTTTTGCAATTTTTTTCTTGCATTCAATCCTTTAATGCTTTTGGATTTGAGACTAACCAAGTCTCATACTTTAAAGCTTCTATTCCTATTTTTGGTTAGTTATGTTCTTCTCCAGGTTTTGGAGGATTCTAACCTTTTTGGATGGTTTCTTTAGGCCACTACGAGTTGCATATTTCTATGTTTCAATAGTGTCTTTAGAAACTTGATACAAATCAGAATTTGTACCCTTCAAGAATACAAAACTAATTTCTTTTGAGAGTAGTGTAATAGTACAATTTTTTTCACTTTTAATGTACTAATATTACACCTTATCACTTTGATCAACTCTCAAATTAATGCACTAAGAATTTACTACAACTAATCAAGAATAACCTAAAATGAATCTTTAAGAGTTATTCTAAAATTTCACTACAACTAATATTGTAGAGCTTAGTCTTCTTTTTCTAAAATAGATAATAGGTATTTGATAGAAACTATTTTTGAAATCTAATCAACTCCTATAAAAGTGCAAATGAACCTTAAAAATAACTTTTTCTTTTTGGACTTTTGAAGATTGTAATCCAATTTTCTATTTGAAACTTTAATCCAAATGTAGTTGCATCTAAAAAATCTAATATGTAGATGAATTAATAAACCTATTTGCATCAGAAAGTTGAATACATTTTTTTGTTGTAGCTCTTTTATTGCTTTTTTAGAGGATGTAGATATTGGTTTCTAGAATCACCAAGTTTCTTCTATGAGAATATCCTTCCATCTCTTTGTAGACTATCTTTAATAGCTCCTTCTTCACCAAATGATGATCTTGACCTTTCTTTACGAGCCTAGGATTTGATGGCTTGTTCTTCTCTTTTGTTCTTCTCCTTCTAACGTAGATTTGTATAAGTCTTTGTCTTTGAAGTGATGCCTTCTTTCTCTGAGAGATAATCTTCAAGATTTGGTGAGCTTATTTTGTCTTCAAGTCATCTTTTTGATTTCTAACTTCAAGCAGGATCTTCTTCTGAGATTTGGTACTCCTTGCCAAATTCTTCTTCACGGATTTGACACTCCTTTCTAAATTCTTCTTCTCATATTTGGCACTCCTTGCCAAATTCTTCTTCACAAATTTGGTACTCCTTGCCAAATTCTTCTTCATGGATTTAGCACTCCTTGCCAAATTCTTCTTCTCTTGGTCTTGTTGTTGGATGACGATAATTATCCTAAGTCCTTCACTATCAAAGGCTTCTCCTTGATAGTGGATTTCTCCAATGATTTCTCCTTTGATAATATCTTTAGTAAGGCTCTCGTAGCCTTTTTTTGGATACTCGATAAGACCTTCTCAAGGTCTCTGATCTGTTAGCTTTTGATGGTCTTCCTTGAGACCTTTTCTTCAACCTTCTACTTCTGGAAGTGTTGGTGATAAAATATTCCTCTAGATATTTTATTTTGCTACTTTTGGATTCGAGCATGACTCACCTAGTCCTTATTCTCCTTCTTCTTCCTTGAATGGAAATTTAGCAATAAGATCTTCTCCTAATCTCTTTAATTTTGCTTCAGGTGTTGAATTGGTTATGAAGAATATACCATTCCTAACTTTCTTGTAGGAAGTTTCCCCACTCACTGATTCTTCTTTCCTTACAACAAAGTATTAGTACTAAAATATTTTGTCTACTTCTGAATCATGTGTTCTCTTCAAATTTAGGATCAAGGCTTCTATGGCATTTTCACTACCAAGGCTACTATGGCTTTTTTTAGTATCAAGGCTACTATGGCCTTTTTTAGTATCAAGGCTTTTATGGCCTTTTTCAGTAACAAGGCTCCTGTGGCCTTTTGGTATTAAGGCTTCTATGGCTCCTTCTTCAAGGCTCCTGTGGCCTCTTCTCCAAGGCTTCTATGGCATTTTTATGTCAAGGATTTTATGGTCTGTTCTTCAACTTGTGAAGTTATTTGATTCAAAAATGGAGATCTTCAGTCTCCTTAATTCACCACAACTCTTCACACAAAGTCTTCTTCTGCAGTATTCTTCTCTTGCATAAATAACCAATATCTACACTATGAGGGCACACCAACCTTTGAGTAATGAATTTGGAGTCTCTTAGCTTTATATCGTATGAGGAGTCCCAATACTCTAATAAATAGTTTCCTACAAACAAAAGAAACTTTAAGCACTAGTTAGAAAATTTCTAGATATCCTAGATAATCCGTAATGAATGATCTATCAATCCAATGGCTTGAATCCTCAGTCCTAGTCTTCACGAGTTTTTCTTGAAACTCTTATGGAAAGACTTTGGTCAATTACAATCTCAGTATTTCCTAGAACTGAGACTTCTTTCAGTCCTCACTCGTGACTCTCCCTTATTCTACCACTTAGATTCTTTTGAAGGCTTTTTATAGTGGTTGGTCCAACGGTGTGTCAATTTGTCAAAACGCTCAGGCTCAATGATAATGGTAGGTTTGCTATAGACCTACGCAAACTAGATCTACCATAGCTTTGATACCACTATTAGTTTTTGATGTAGCAAGCATGGAGAGATAGCAATCATGATATGCAAAATAATATAAAAGAAATTAAATTTGCTATATGACTGAAATATAAAATATTACAATGTAGCTATGGAGGAAATGAACACTCCAATATAAAGCTTCCGAACTACATTGCATCCATCACTAATGGATGGTGTCACACACTATGCCACACTATGTCCCTCGACTCTCTATCTATGATTCTATCTATCACTCTATATATATATATCTATGAGGCCATCCTTATATAGGTAAAATAGGATACTTGGCCAACACTCTATCTACCTATGCAAGGGATAACTTGTACATGTACAACTTGCGCATTAACACTTGTACACTTATTGCATTGCATGAAGTAACTAGTTAACTTGCCCCTAAATTAATCTAAGTATGTACCTTGGAAGATATATTTACATAACCCAAATGATGGAATAGACTCTATTTCTAACAGATTTGATAATTGCTTAGAGTTATAATTTTCATTCTACAACTTTCAATCATGTCTTCAATTGAACAACTAGTCTTTTGTTCTCCTTTCATAGTATTTATCATATTTAAGGAATTCCCTTCAATGATTATATTCCTTCCACCCAACATCTCTAACTATTAAATTCCCAAAAATACTGCTTTGGCTTCTTCAAAATGATTTGATTGGATTCCCAAGGGTTCAAAATAAGCTAATATTACCCACCCTAAAGCATAATGAATACACTACCCACTCCATCCTTACCTAGGTTGCCTTTTGAGGTCCCATCAAAATTTAGCTTCAACCATACTGAGGGGGCTTCCATCTCACCTGTTGCCTTAATTGATTTTTTGGTTTATGACATAATTAAAAGGGGTTGCAATACCCATATCAAGGTTGTGATCCTCTTATCATCCTTCTCCTTGGCCCTCTTCAGGTTATCTACTCTTAAGTTTTCCATTTTTGTTGCCTCAAATATATTTACTACTACCATAGGCTCTCTCTTTTTGTCCTTAAATATGCACTGGTTTCTTTTCTTCCAAATAACCCATAGGTAGTGAGGAAGGCAAAGTCTCTATAACATGCTAGGGAGACTCCCATTGCAACACAAGGTCTATCATACAATTGAAAAACACCCATGCTACTTGAAACTTCTTTATAATTTGTTGTAAAACATGTCTTGAAAATATAAATTCAAGGAATAGATAGAACACATATTCATTGTCACCCTCACATAAAGCACATCTATTAAAAACTTGGAATCCTCTTTTACAAATATTACCAATGGTAAGAATTTTATTTTGAGTGGATAGGCAAACAAATAATGCAATTTTCTTTATCAACTTCTTGATCCAAACTTTTGCCACTAGTAACCAACCTAAACATGCTTCCTCCAACAATTAGTACCCTATTCTAATGTAATAGAATCATTTTTCTCCCTACACTAAACAAAGGTATTCATGGTTCTATAATTAATTAGAGGGGTAACAACCAATAAATTATTTAATTTTCTTACTACATGTTCCTTGATCGAATTCATGTTGTATGTTTGCAATTCTTTCCAACTTCTTCCATCTTAAAAGGAACTTATGCAAACCTACACCTGTCTAACAAAATAGTGAGTCGGGTCTTGTTCCAAAACTAAAACTTCCTAGTCCTCCTTTAAGGGTATATATTTTATCTAGACATCCTTCCAAATTTTGATTTTGCTAACATCTCATATACACCACTAGATCCCCTTTTATAGGATATTTCTACACTTAGTAAGACTTCCAAAAGGAGGACCCAATACGTAAATTCTCAAAGAGTAAAAATGAATTCTCCCCTTGAAAATATTTGGATTTTAGGATCTTTACCCAACTTAGGTGGTTATTTTTTAGAAGTTTCCATCCTATTTTTCCTATGAGTGCCTCATTTGTCTTTTTAAATTTTCTAAAACCAAGGTCTCCACATTCTCATTTTGAATAGACTATATTCCATGCAACAAGTGCTAGTATTCTCTTATCTTCTTCTCTAGATCATAATTTTTTTTAATAGATTCATTCTTGCATCTAACACTCTCTAGAACACTAAAAATAGACATAAAATATATATGAAAACTTTGTAAGTTAACCTTCACCAGTTGATATTTTCCAACTTGACTAAGAATACTACCCCTCCGCCCTGAGACTTTTTTCCAAACCTTTCAATAACCAATCTCCAAAGAATATTCTTCATGCACCCATTAAAAAGTGGCATCCCTAGGTATGTTTTTGGGAGGTTTCCAATTTCACAGCCAAAATTTTGGGTAATTCTGTGTTGTCAGACAAAAGGGGTGTTGAGAAAGAAAATAATAATTTCACAATAAAATTTTTGGATAATTCTTTGTTGTCAAACAAAAGGGTGTTATTTATTAAGGAAGGAACCACTCTATAATATCTCCCAAAATGAGATCCATTCCATGAGCCAAGACTATTACAAGAGAGTACTCGATATGATTGATGATGATTACAATGACAATATCCCTTCTTTATATACCATATTCTAATGCTACTTTGAGGAGTCAACTTCTAAACCCTTATCCCACTTATTATTATCATATAATATTATAATATAATAAAATTTGGGTTATGTGTAGCCTATCCCAACTATCCATAAGACCCATATACAATATAATATAATATCCTTATATTCTTATCCTTGGGTACCATAATAGGTTACAAGTCAGCCAATAATGATTGAATTACTTGACACTCATCCCTTCAATATTGGTTGCTCTTATCATAATCGCACAATTTACTAGTCTTGGACTTTAGGGGATTCTTTTCTTGGGAGTCATTTTTCTTTTTCTAATTATAATTTTTGGTTGACCCCCTTTATCTTGATTCTTTGGAGTTTCAACTCTTGCCTTTATTTGGATGGCACTTAGTGGTTCTAGTTTTGGTTATTTTCTCCTCCTTTTTTCTATTTTTCTTGGTTTTTTGGTCTAGTTTGACAAGTTTGTATGTCTTTCCTAATATATTGAATTAGAAGAGGTCTATATCCTCTAGAATGTACCATTGCAACCCACTACAATTCTTAAGGATTCAATGCCTTTAAATATCTTAAATACCTAGTTTTTTTTACCATGGAATGAAAAGCATTAGTATAACCTTGAAAAGATTGATCTTTTATTTGATGCAATTGGTTCCATCACATGTATTAGTCTTCATAGTGATTTGAAACTCAATATTTCAATGGTTTCAAAACTTATAATTTGAAGTTAAAGAAGACCAGGTTAGAATTAAATTCAAAATTAATAGATTATAACAAACTAGAACATAAGATAATATAAACAAAATAGCATAATGATGTTATTGCTCCAAAAATAGAGTAAAATGTAAGCAATCTTTAAGAAGAAATGTGAGGCTATAACATTGCATCTATTATTCATGTTTTTTACAATCATGGGTGCATCTCTCTTTATACAAGAATTGGTGTATTAGAATTCCACCATATTAAATATGGAAGGTCACCCATATGGAAATGTGGTGGTTCACCTTTTGTGAGTTAGGTCACCTATATGAAAATGTAGTGACTCACCTTCCATGAGTTAAAAAGTGCATATTAAATATAAGTTACATACATATATGACTTATCATTTTATGATTTATCTTCTAACGATGTGTGAACATAGCTAGAGATGTATTTTGACTATGAAAATCTAAAAATAGAAAATACTATTTTTAGTAAGTATTTTGTTTTGCATTTTTAGGGCCTTTAGAGGATTTTCTACGCAAATGTGGCAATGGAAATTGTTGTTCTCTCTCTAATATTTTCAGATCTTCTTGAATTGATCAAAACGAAGTTCCAAGCACAAAGTTATGCCCCTAATAGTGTAGTTAGAATTTTAAATCTATATATATTCAAGCATTTTCAAGTATAAAGCCATGTTGTAAAAAAGTCACATAGGCTCCCACAAGATAATATTCTTCCTTGATGACATCCATGAAATAATCCCATGTGAACACTACTTCATCTTCATTCTCTTTTGCAACCCGATTATAATGTGCTTCCCACCAATTTTGAATAAGTAATAAAGGTTTCAAGAGTGCAAAAGAAATTTTCTCACTGTCAATGAATTTATTTACAAATAAATATGAAGATAACTAATCCAACAAATTTTCTAGGGCATCAACATTAATTTTTCCTTCAAAAATAGGAATATCAAAATTCACCTGCACACCTTAAAAGGTGTTGGAGCATTGAATGGTGTTAATGCAATGAGAGGTTATGAGGAGGTTGTAAAATTTGTAGTAGGGAGCCATTGAAAAATATGAACAAATTGATCCATCATATTATTCCTCCATTTCACAAGGGTTTCATTCAACATATTACTAAAAAGATCGATTGTCTCTATGTTGTTCATTTCAGTTCTCACCTAAGAATATTTGGAACAACAATAAAGAAAATCAGATGGATCTTCATTCTAATATCTAAACTTTCGATATCTTGATTTCATGCTCTAATACCACTAATCCAAAACTTTGAATTTTGACTAATCCAAAACTTATAGTTTTACTTTAAGAAAGTTCATGAATAAGTGTAATTTAGAAATAACAGAGTATAACAAACCATAATACAAAAATATATATAAAAAAAGTAATGATTTTATTTCTTAGAAAACATAGTACAATACAAGCAATATCTAAGAAGAGATGTGAGGCTACAACATTGCATTTATTATACCTATCTTTGCAATAGGGTGTGTCTCCATTTATACAAGATCTTTGGTGTATTTGAAATACATAGTATTGAATATGGAAGGGACAACACATATTTTATCTAAGATTCCCTTGAATTAAGAGAGCCAAGATACCAAGGGATTCTCTTCCATAAAAATTCACCTAAAAGTTACACCTACCCTCATCTTATTTTGGCCTATAATTTTATCCACAAAAGCATGTCCAACTTAGATTAAAACTAGAAGTCTTTATCATGATAAATTGTTTTAATCATCATTAGACTAGGCACATTGGACCTCAAAATGTTAATTTTAAGATAAGGACAAGGTTCATAGAGAAGAGTGGATGGACTTGTATTGTATAATATAGTTACACATGACTCAAGATCTATGTTCACTCGATCATAGGTTCATGCATTGTCATAAATTTGGCCCCTATCCTTAGTTGTCCTCACAACTCTCTAGGGTGCCTCCTCATGGCTCTAAAATATGTCTACGTGTTGGATTGGAACTTTGGCTTACATTGTGGAAGTCTTTAAACTACATGTCCAACTTAGATTAAACTTAGAAGTCTTTATCATGATAATTGCTTTGTCTCACCATTAGATAATGCACATTAGACCCCAACATGTTAAGTTTAAGATAAGGATAAGGTTCATAGAGAAGAGTGTATGGACTTGGATTTATAATATAAATACACTTGACTCAAGGTATATGGTCACTTGACCATATTCTCATGCATTCTCATAAATTTGACCCTTATCCCTAGGTTTTTTCATGACTCTCTAGGATACCTCCTCATGGCTCCATGCCTACATGTTGGATTAGAACATTGGACCATGTTATGAAAGTCCTTAATCCCCATTGCTTGCTTCAAACTCATCATGCCTTGTTATGATCACTTTTTAATACCCTTCTACATTTTTGTGTTGGTTGATGGCCAAAAAAGCTCCAAATAGGATCAAGTGATCCAATTAGTGTCATCACTTGTCTGATGTGTGAAGGACTAATAGGATCAAGCAATCCAATTAGTATACATAATCCCAACATGTGGGTAAAATAAAGGGTATTAAGGTGAGATGATATTGCACATATATCAGTCAAAAAATAAAATAAAAATGAACTCATAGATATTAGTGATCAATACTTTTACTATTTTTTTAATAAATAAAAATAACATGAGTTCATCCTATTTCTCTTAACTAAACACCATAAAAAAATTAAAAGACTAATAATGAATAGATAGATGTTAAGATTATACATTAGTTTTAATATTATTTTATGCTTTAATAATTCATCAAAACTAGCAAGAACAAGCAAATTAAAGGGATTTTAGAATGTAACTTGAAAATAACAAATACTAAATTTAACACTATAGTATAAGAAAAATAGTAGTTGTTTATATATATAAAAGACATTTTATGAGGTCAAAATCAACAAACAACATATATAGCAATAAATATAATGTTGCAAATGCATAGAGAATAAATAACCTGATAACTTTAAAAATTCAATGTCTAGATGTTCAATGTGGACATTCTCACCACCATCACCTATATTATAATATTTCATTGAGCTAAAACTAAGCATGAAAACTTCTATTCACAACAATATTTATCTCATTTATTCATCTCCTGTCATCACAAGATGAAAATTTTATTAATTTTATAGTCATGACAAAGTAGAATTGAACAATATTTCTTTCTTAGGTGGTGGTGACAGAATTTCAAGACTGTTTCAAGCTTATCAAAATTGCAACAATTACTTTAGAAAATTAAAATTGTTTCATTATTTATTAAAATGATAATTCAAGCCGTTGGATATAATACCATTATAGGGACCATAATATTACAATTGCCTAAAAATGGAAGAGTCCTCAAATAATTGAATATGGGTGTGATGTGGCTCATCTTATGGATCACTTTAGGTGTTTGGCTATTATCAAAATTTGCATAGTAGGAAGATCCTTGAGCTGAAATTTCCCTCTCTTCTTTGAAAAATATAAGAGCCCTTGATACAACTACTATCAAAATCTCACAATTGGAGAGCCAAGCTCAAAGAGCACGAGCCTGAGGCAACAAATCGAGAAGTATACACTATTGATCTAGCATTATTTATAGTTGGAGAGCCAAGCGCAAAGAGCACGAGCCTAGTCCAAATTATGTAATAAAGGAGGATGTTAGGGTTCTTTTAGATAAGTCAACATGTTAGGGTTATTTATTTAGAAAATTACACATTAAGGGTGAATTTTTGAGTTAATGTGTACTTTGTTTGTGACACTTGTCATGTTGTCCTTGACATTTTTCATGTTATCATATAGGTCTCCTGCCTATATATTGTAACACATCTTGTATCAATATATTTTATTCCATTTTAAGTCCCAACAAAAACTCATTGGCGTGATGTTCTTACTTTTATGTTCATATTCTTTGCTTTATATTGCCTTCTTATGGTGGTTTCTGGTTGGAAATTGCTAGTTCTAGTCATTAAGAATATATTTGAAGTTGATTGTTAACTATTCAAAGGATCTATTTGTGAGTTTGACTTTGATATTTCAGATTGTATCAATATCAAAACAGGTCTTCTTAGCTTGGGGAAATGAGAAAATCCAACCAAAATTATCAGCTCAAGCTTCAAGAGTAGACGAGCAAGTTGCAATATTTGCTCCAAAGTGATTGTTAGGCTAAATAAGGAGCATTTGTAGTTCAAGCTTCTAGAGCAAGAATTTTATTTTTCTATGTTTTCAAGAAGATTTGTAGCGGCAGGACAGCAAGGTGAACAAGTTGATAACTATAGGCTATCAAGTTGGTCAAAGCAAGGAGTCTTGATACTGAGTAGCAATATAATATTTTGTTATGTTTTGTTATGTACTTGAATAAATAGCCATGACATATATGGTTTCTTTAGAGTTATTAGTTTTTTTTGTCGTATCCAAGATATTGGATGGGCACACTAGTTGGGATCGGTCACCTTCCCTCCTAGACAATATAAACCCTAGCCAAAATTGTCTTACTTGAAACCAAACAGTCATAGTATATCTTAGATTCTTCCAAGACTGTATATGTCTTTGGTTGGATAATATAATGATACCTATGTCTTATTAGATATCTCTTGTGCATTTTGTATGTTGTTTGAGTTGATCCTTCCATTGTCTTGGATTGTTTTTTTGTATGATTTTGTAATGTATTGCATTGTTTTCAATTATTTCCTCATGCATTCATTATTTTGCTAGGCTGAAGATGTTCTTCCATAGTGTTTACCATATTGCTCTTCTCTCTCTTATAGATATCTCTCTATACATCAAACAAATTCCCTCATGTTCAACAACATATGCAACATTAATGGATATGAATACATGCATTTCTAAACACAAATTTCATCTTTCAACCACTCAAATATAAACATGATCTCTATTTGCTCCTTCAAACATCTTTCTCCCAAAAATAATAGGTGCTCTGATACCACATGATGGATCAGTAGGATGTTATACAAATTTTCATTAATCAAAATTGATGTATATCTACCATGAAGATGATGGTAGCTGGTATTGATAATTATCTATGAACCACCTAGTCAATTACAAATTTGAATACCCTAACTCATAAATACCTAATTATACTACATATGTAATATTTTCCCAAAAAAACAAAATAGAAGATATACATCCCCAATTTGAATATTTCTATTGTCGCTTCGAGAACGGGTGGAATATAGTGGATCTAGTCCTTATTATATTGGTTTATATCTTTATATTATATACTCTCTTTAGACCATAGATAGATAAATAGACATATTGATATACCATATTATTAATAATGTGTTAAAAGTTATATATTAAAGGTTGGGTTGGAAAACTCATGATTCTCTAAGTTAAACCCCTTGGGTATTTGTTATATAGACCCATCTACCATTTCATGGAGATGACATGAATTCATCTATTTTTTATATTATACATATTGAATCCTTTATGGATTTCATATATGAGATATCTTTGTTTCTTACAATCACAAGTTAAGAGGTAAAGGAGATGAAATAATAAATATAGAATCTTAATAGAGCATCGACATCCAAAACATACAAAAAATTAGTAAGGGGAAAACCTTTTTTATAGACCGTTGAAGAGGGAAGGAGGGGGAAAGAGCTCTATTAACTTGAACACAAGCTGAAGCATCACCAAAGAGCATACCAATTTGGTTACGGATTTTTAGATCGAACCCAAGCCAAGAAAGCATACTAAGAATAAAATTTCATCTGATTCTATCATAAGCTTTGTCAAAATCTAAGCTAACTCACATTTTGCTGATGATTCCCTTCTTTTTCTTTAAAATACCCAACAAGAGGTGGATACGGCTAAAGAGATTGTTCAACTATTTTGTTATGTCTCTGGCTCTCGTATCAACTACTCTAAAACTGAAGTCTTTTATACCTCTTCCTCTCCTCATGGATGCAACTCCTCAACTGAGCGTAAGATCATCCCTCATGGTATGATTGTGTGTTATGTGGAAATTCCATTTGGGATTAATATCTCTCCTAAGGATATGTGGAACTAGATTATGGAAAGATTAAAAAAATAATAATGCTTAGCAAACTCGGTTTCTATCCTTAGTAGGAGGAATTCAAGTTGCAAATAATATCATGGCATCCTCTCATGTTTATTACTCCTCCTTCTAGATGGCCCCCAAGGTAGCCTATAACAAATTAACTCAAGCTATTTATAAATTTTTATGGACCAAATGGGATGGGGAGGTGGGAATGACTACCATCTCATGGAAGCTTTGTACTCAACCTAAGGCTTTAGGAGGTCTATGTATCATTTATCCTTTTACCCAAAGCAAAATTTTGGCTGCAAAATGGGTTTCTAGAGCCATCATTGGTGATGAAATTTGAAAACACCTATTTCATTACAGAATCTTGCTAGCTATACACAATGGTAAATGGAAAGAAAACCCATGGGAGGATAAGGTCTTTAATGTGCCTTATTTTACGGTTAAAGAGTCTATTCCAGTTACCCAAAACTAGAAAACTTGGCAATCAGTTTCTCATTTATTAGCTTGGAAGTATGACTCCTTAAGACATGGTATGAACATCAGTCTAAATAGTCTTTGGTGGAATAAACTTCTCCTTTATAATGATAAACCTTAAGTTTTATGCAATGTTAGTTAAGGTCTAGATTTTTTTTTAAGAAAGGTATTAATAGAATTAGAGATATTTGGGATCTAGGTAGCTGCTCAATTATTACTTGGAACCAAAAATGCAATTATTGTTCCCATCCCTCTAGGTTCAAAGAGTCTTATGGCTTAGTTGTGGCTTCCATCCCTTGTGAGGTCCTTATAAAGTTGGGAACTGTAACAACCCAAGTCTAACTCTCCTGGTTGTTAAAAACACAAACTAAAAAAATTCGATTCATTTGAAACCAAAATTACAAATTGACTGTTGTACACCCAACTTGTTATTAGTACGTAGGCATATATTACACACTTCGAGATCGATGATTGTTGCAGACGATATCTCGAGTGCTCGATATTGGCCAAATCCCACAGTAAGAGTACCATTTAGTGAATCCCACCTTCTCATTCTCGAGTTCTAGGTTCATGACAAGGGGTTGTCCTTCTAGGCCCCATAATACCTAGAAGGGTGGACACATAATTTTCCCGTCTCATAGCGTGGAGGACATAGGTTTCTCTAACCTGTGTTTTGTCCTTAGTCTTGACTTTTATTTTTCTTGACCATGCTAGAGTTAGCATTAATATGCCTAGTGCCTGGTTGCAGACCTCTATTCATGATCTCAACCAGGACCGACCAATTATCTGGATTTTTGGTCCAAATATCTCAGGTCATGTTGCAGCTATGATGAGACATCTCATTTCATCAATCGATGGACCTTTCAACTCCGATGACCAGCACTTCTAGACTCGGGTTATTGCTGGAAATTCCACAACTGAACTGTGTACGTGAGTCTCATTCTATCCATTGCTGGACCTTCCAACCTCAATGACCAACACTTCTAGATTCGGGTTATTGTTGGCAATTCCGCAACTAAACTATGTATGTGAAAATCCTCACGATACTACTTCGTATGATAGCCTGGAACAACATCTTATTTCGCCTTTCATTACTCTTTATAGCAGAAAGTCCACTTGACCTATTCATAACTACTAGAGAACAACTATCTCCGATTCACAACAACCACCACATACAAACTATCAGATTTGGGTGGATGCTTATCCTTCTTAATGTGCATCTTAATATACCATCGATCTTAGTATACCATTCTTGTCGATGGTTTTTAGAAAGAAAATTGGTTTTTAAAGAGTTCTATAATAGTTTAATCGATCTTAGCATTCCATCCTTGTCGATGGTTTTTAGAAAGAAAAATGGTTTTTAAAAAGTTCTATAATAGTTTATACTTTTGGAGGTAGACCAAAAAAATCATAATAAAAAAAAAGAAAAATCATAATTGGAATTTGGTGGCCATAATGTTCTTTCCTAAAAGCTTTGGGAATTTGGCTTACGGTTTAGATTCTAATCCTCCACATCGTAATCTATGACATCATAATCCCTGAAGATAAGAATATTTGGCTTAATTCTAATCCTCCACATCGTAATCCACCACATCATAATCCCTAAAGTTAAGAATATTTTTTATCTACTTGTAGATTAATAATGCTTTCGAGAGGTTTAAAATTATAGTCTTTGTTTTAGAAAAAGTATTTTAAGTACCCTGTATTCAAGTATTTAAAGGTCATTATTAATAATGACTTAAAATCTTTCTTTTAGAAACGTATTTTAAGTACCCTGTATTCAAATATTTAAAGGTAATTATAAAAAACAGGTCATTGTAAAAACATTAATAATGCTTTCGAGAGGTTTAAGTTCATAATCTTTTTAGAAAAAGTATTTTGAGTACCCTGTGTTCAAGTATTTAAAGGTACCCCGTATTAAAGGTCATTATAAAAACATTAATAATGTTTTCGAGAGGATTAAACTCATAATCTTTCTTTTAGAAAAAGTATTTAAGTAACCTAATTATACGGTTAATCTTAAAGAAACCCAATTAATACTTTAAATACCCTTGAATGCTCCTAATTCAAGGTAGGAAGATTGGTTTCGCTTACTAATTATGTGACAGACTAAATTGTTCTACTAAAACATTTTGATATTAAAGGTTGCACACTTATTATGCCTATTAATAAATACAACTTCTAAATACTTCATTAAATTCGTCAATCTTTTATCTACTTTTAAATCATGCACCTACTTTCTCCGACTTCTAAGAAATAAACTTTATAACTATACATCTATTATACCGAACGCGGACTTTCGTATAAAAATTTATGAGCCAAAGAGTTATTATATTTTTTTTAAGATTTAAACTTTGCCTTGACCACAAATATGAGGATAATTCACAATAATTCATCACTTGTGATGTTGTATTGGAATTTCGTTCACTTTAATACCTTTTCTTCTACTTAAAGACTGTATTGGAATTTCTTTGACTTTAATACCTTTCTTTTACTTAAAAGTTTATTTATCTTAATTCAGCATAAATGTCAACAAAACTTAGTCTTACGACGAAGAATGAAATTATAATGTATCTTAATTCAGCAAAAATGTCAACAAAAATCTAGTCTTACTACGAAGAATGAAATTATAACGATACACAACACGCTGCCGGCCAATTAATAGACATACTTCGAGGAAGCACTATGCTTGTGGCCGACGAGCTCTCCAATTGAAACAGGGCATTTTGTTATAATCCGGTAAACTTGTTTGCTATAGTTTAAATTTTTAGTTTCGTCACGGCAGCAGATTAACAAATCCGGAATGTTTTGAATTGTTTCTCCTCTTAGG
Organism: Wollemia nobilis; assembly: GCA_028583015.1. Taxonomy (NCBI): domain Eukaryota; kingdom Viridiplantae; phylum Streptophyta; class Pinopsida; order Araucariales; family Araucariaceae; genus Wollemia; species Wollemia nobilis. The sequence continues at coordinate 27,853 of JAQPPZ010013984.1, forward strand.
AATCGAATGCATTTTAATGAAGACATCAAATTTCCAAGCAATATGGTTACTCCTAGCGATTGCCAGGTGGGGAGGTATTTGTTCATCGGCTGAAAGGAAAAGTTACACAAAAGAAAATCACTTTAAATAATCTTTGATAAATCGGATTATATATTGTATTTTTTTATTATTATATTTATTTAATTTTATTATATATATATATAATTATTTTATTAATACTTTCAATTATAATTTTTTTTTTTTTTTATATTCCTTTATGAAAAGAAACACTATATATTAGTTCCACTTACCAGGCAAAATGCATTTAACTTTCACAATCAAACATAATGCACGCAAGAGGCAAAATGTCTTACATGATTTATTTTCAGTGGTACCAGGTCATGGTGCTTTAAGCACGATATCATATCCCACGTTATCTGATGCATACAACTATTGTCTCCGTTAAAGGTGGGTGCTAAACTCATCTGACTTGCTTGTTGAGGAGTGAATACCTGCACATGCACTCATTGTTTTCTTTAGCAGTATCTCATTCTACAAGCAAATATTCAACTACATAGAGGGGATGTTACAGAACAATTACTAATAATATATGGAATGATTGGAGATGGCTTAATGGTCATAAAATCTCTTCCATTACTTCTAGTTGGATATACAAAAAACTATTGTGTCCTCCTTTAGACTCTAAGTTCAATGTCAAGTAGCAAGTGAATTTTACCAATGCTCAATGGCAGTTTCTTGCTACTCAATTTTGGAAAATTCCTGTTGAATCTAAAACTCAACTTCTTGGATGACGGACTTTGCATCAAAAACTTTCAACTTCTGAGTAGCAATGCAAATTTTGTAATGCTTTAGAAATTCTTATTCACTTGTTTTGGTTTTGTGACATGGCTAAATAGTTTTGGATCAATGCCCCAAACTTTGGGATGTTTGTAGACTCATCCTTCTCAAGCACAATTGGAAGTGTAAATGCAAAAAGGTGTTTACTGGATCTGCTCCTCCATGGGATATAGTTTTAGCATACTTGATAATTGATCCTTTGTTACATGTGTGATGCATTCATTCCCAAGTCTATGGAACTTCCAACACACCACAAGATATTATTGACAGACTTCATCAGCTTTCTCATATGGTTCAAGATCTTCAGAAGGTCCAACAAAAAACTAAAAATAAGGCAATTAACAATGATGACCAGGTGCAAGTTTTAATTACTTCTATTTCTTCTTTGAAGAATTCATATCAAGACACCTAAAATTTCTTCATATAAGAGACTCTTCCACATATGAATGATGATATCTGGTGTATTGCAGTAAGATATAACTATAGTTTTTTGTTGCTAAAAACTTCTATTCTTATGTATATTCACTTATGGATATTTTATTCCTTATCCACCTCATTTTATTTTTTTACCCGATTAACATATAACACTATAATATTATAATGCTCTAGTTAATATATATATATTAAAGATTTTCAAAACAAATAATAATAAATATGCACATTCATGGGTTAGCATTACATGTCAAATTGATTACAGCACCCAAACAATAATGTTTTCATAACTTTGTTCAAACCCTATGTTTCATTTTTTTTATGGTATAGGAACAGTATGAGATGGTGAAATGCATTTCTAGGACAGCAGGACACGTTCTCAGGATGTTGGAATGGTTTTTCAAGATCTCGGGACACATCTCTAAGACAATGCCTAAAGCTTGAGGTGTGTTCCCATGGAACATACGTCAAACTTTGTCTTGTTTCAAGAACCCTTGAAAGGAAGAGAGGATTGTCAAGACTTAATTTCAACTTCTGATTATCTAGCCATTGTAAAATTTCAAGCTCCTCTAGTTGCATATTCCTTGGAATTTCAATTCGCTCTAATATTGAGTTCTATGGTTCAAATTATGGAAAGCACTGGAAGCTATCAAAGTCATTTTCCTTCGTTATAGATCATTTTAGAAGCAAGTATCTTTTAGGGGCCACTCACTTTGTTGGTTGAAGATACCTTAGCATAACAGACATCCAAGTCAGAAAAGTCATAGAAATAAAGTTTTTTATAAACTTGTTGACGGCATGACTGTCACTGGAAGATAAATATGTCATTTCTTCAGTACTACTTGGAAGATGAATAGCCTTGAAATTTGAATTGATCTGAAATTTTAATATTTTTGGAAAAGCAATGTAAAGCAAGGATGTTTTTATGCTTTTTGCTCACCGGGCCTGCTTCCATGCTGCCTACTTATTTTCATAGTAAAAGCTGTGTTGCTCTATTTAGATATATTTGATAATAGAAAACGATTTTATACAGAAAAAAATGACACTACTTTAGTTATGGTTTCCAAATATTATATATCCCTCAATTGCTTGAGGGGTATTTTGTATGTTTGGCGTACTCTTGTTCCTTCTAAGATCCCATTGTACTTTGAAGCTATCAAAATTGGGGTTTACATAAAACTACATCCATTCCAAGACCACTATCTAGAGGATATATGGGGTTTTCCATTATTATTGATACAACTATGAAAAGAGTTCAAAGAAAATGGAGAAATTATTTTTAAGCATGAACCATGTTGGCTATTCAACTGTCAAAGCACACTCGAAACCAGCTTCTAATACACATCCAGGTGTAAAACGTTGAATCTTCATAGTTACTCTAAACAAAAAAAATTAATTTTCTTTGAGTCATTTGGGCCATGGTAAAAACAAGTCATATTTCAACATGTTACTTTTTTTTATGTATTTTTAAAGTGACCAGAGGAGGAAACTGGAATAGAAACAGAGGAGCACATGGTAGAATAATTTACACTTGAAAAGATATTTAATATGACAAATTTGGTTTAAAATAAAATGTTAAAAGAAAAAAAACAGCAGCAGTACTAAATTTATAATGGATTTGGAAAGGAAGAGCAAAATCAAAGTACTTCTACTTTAAATTTCAAAAATATTTTATAAAAATTGTTATAAATTATTATTTTTAAAAATATTTAATTTATTATATTTTCCCGTTATGTTTCGTGCAAACAGTTTTTTTTTTTTTTTATTTCATGTCAACCAAACGTTCTGCACAAAAGTTGTGACCTTGATTTGTACAAAACAATTCTTTTGCATGGTTTATTTATTCTTTGTTTAGAGTATAACTTGTCTTAGACACAATAGTAAAAAGGGGATTGCTATGAGCAATTGGTGGCCCGCGTAATACTCTTGGATATGAAGACATGAAGTATTGTTGCAAGGTGGTGGAAACAATTGGTAGATAATTTTATTCTAAAAGAATACAACACATAGGTGGTGGAAACAATTGGTAGATAATTTTATTTTAAAAGAATACAACACGTTCAAAATTATCTAAAAGAATACAACACATTCAAACTGTTTGACATTTCAAGGCAGTTTCTTCTGAAGTTGAGAAGTTAATTATTATTTTGTACACTGCTTACAGTATTGGAAGATGTTAACATAGTTGGAAATTTAGTTAGTCCATTGCATAAATTAGAAGTTGGAACAACATATGCAATTCCATGTGTGGAAGAAGAGAGGGGCTTTGAGTTCCAAATTAAGATCATAAACTGTAAGAGTACAGGACGTAACAGTTCTAAGTTGCAGAAGTCCTAAACGTAATGATCTAGTACAAGCTAGAGCAACTGCCATGATGACAACCTAGGTTCAAACCCTCTTAGGTGTCCTTCCTTATGTAATTGGATGCAACTATGTGCAGCAGTCAACATGACTGGATGCAAGTCCTCAAGAAGTTTGGAGAGAAGACATATACTTCCATGTGGCTTCTAAGCCACCCACCTATCCAGATTTGATGGTGTTCTTTCCATGTGCTTTCAAGTAGTGAGTCCAGGAGTTTTAAGTTACCTATGTGTTGTGGGTGAGTTGGAGACGGTAAGGCAATCCTCCAAGGGAGGTTTTTGGTTCGAATCTCCACCTACCAAACGTACATGGGGTACCCAAATTCCAGTTGATAATGCTGGTGCAGTCAGGGATGCAACTCCCTGTTGATTTTGACCGGTGTAGAAACTACCTGTTGATTTTGACCGGTGTAGAACCTCTGATCGTGGTTTCTCATACCAAAGCGACCCCAAAAGGTTTTTCGCTAAATTCAAAAAAGTGAAAAAATATATGACCTTTCCGGATTTCTTTAATGAATCTGATAGGTCTATAATAACCCCAAAGAAAAGTTCTATATACTTGCTCTTGATTCCACAAATAGAGATGCACTAGTCCCTCATTTTGGGATTCTAGCTTGATTTTCAGTGGAAGACAGAACCATGTTGAAAGAATGCTGTTCTAACAAAAGTCTAGCAGAACCTGGTTAAGGCGAGTGCAGATTAGATGCCTTTAGAAGAGCACAGTCTTAACAATCATTTTAAATGCGAAGGAGGACCCAACCAGTTAGTATAAGTTTAAGTAAGATGATTCAATGCGAGAATCAAGTATTAAAAGAACAATGTTGGTCTCTAAACAGTGGGAGGATTGCAAAAATGCTTAGGAGATTGCAAGTATATCTATAATACTTGCACCCTTTTGTAGTCAGACTAAGGGATGAAGTGGAACAAACTAATTTATGGTCATTAGGCATAGAGATTATATGGTTTTTTTAACAGAAGTTTCCTTACCGACATGCATCAAATCAAGGGTTTTGCCTCCATTGCTTATGTTACCGTGCATTATTACAGCTTCAGCCGAAAAGTTTGAAAGGATGGTGGGCGAACAGGAGCGCGACGGACGGAAGCGCGGCAGAAGCTAACAAGTTTCAGGCGGGCGGAGAAAATAGCAGCGGCAGGAGCAATAGGGGCGGAAGGATATCGGGCGGATTTAGGTGGGAGACTTTGGGCGGATGGCGGAAGCAACAGCGGGCGGAGTTTTAAATAAAGTCCGCCCGAGGATGTCTTTGAAAGTACCGCCCAAAGGTGGGCGGGGTTTCGACTTTATGTCCGCCCAAAAGTGACGTCCAAAGTCCCGTCCGAGGACTGGGCGGAAAAACACTAAACAAACACTTGGCAGGATTTACAACCTTCCACCTGGGTGGTTTAATTTAATTATTTCGTACAACTTTAAAGTTTTGTCAAGATAAAGTATAATATCTGCCCAAATTAATTTTGAGTCTGAAAAAGGGAAAAATTCAAATGAATAATATTTTAATCATGCGAAAGCTTAAATATACAAATGTAAATCTATTTTATATTAATTAGAATATTAACAGATTGAGATTGTAGTTTTACAAGTACCTTTTACACAATCATCTGCAATCGGTGTTGTAGGTTCAACTTAAACAGGTGTGAAAGTTGTAGCTTCACCTCATCGTTCTTTGAAGTCTTTCTTCAAGTTTTTTTTTGTCTGTCTTCTCTTCCTTTCCTTTTCTTCGCTTTCAAATTAATATCGGGGACTCATATATATAGAGTCGATGATGAAGAGAAAGGTGGGAAAGGCTCGCTAACACACTGACACGCTTTAAATAAAAAGTATGCTGCTAGAAACTTCCCAAAGAACTACAGTCAAATCACGAGCTACCGATAATAAATGCAGGTATAATAAAATCCGACGACTGATGTAAAAAAAAAAATCTGTCAGAAGGTGTCAAATCTGATTTAAATTTCTAATATCATCCCTTAAACCAGATTTCATAAAAGCTTTGACACTGTGTTTTTCCTACAGCCTGTTAAAGTCTTCCTCAAATTTTGGACGTACAAAACAATAACTCAATTTTATTAGATTTCACCAGTTCTATGATGAAATGGTACCGAATGTCAATATGCTTGGTCCTGCCATGAAACATTGGATCCTTTGACTGTGTTATGGTGGAATTGTTGTCACAAAAAATTGTTGTTGCCCCTTCTGGTTGATGATTCAGCTCGCCTAAAATTCTTCTAAGCCAAACTACCTGGCATGCGGCTAAAGTGGCGGCAACATACTCTGCCTCAATAGTTGATAATGCAACAATTGGTTGCTTCTTTGATGACCACGAAACTCCACCCAATCCAAGATGGAATGTATAACCGGAAGTGCTCTTCCAATCATCATTAATCACTATATGTGTAGCCAACAAGTTCCAACTAGTCTTTCCTCTCATAGTAAATTTCATGGTTCATGATCCCATTAACATACCATAGTATTCTTTTCTCTGCCTGCAAGTGAGTGTTCTTCGATGCTTTCATAAATCGGCTAATCAAACTCACTACAAACATTAAATCCATTCTGGTTGCAGTCAAATACATTAGGCTTCCAACTAACCTTTTGTAGTAAGTTGGATCAACATTGTTGTCGTAATCATTTTTGCTCAGCTTCAGGCCTGTTGCAACTGGTGTGATGGCAGGTTTGTTGTCCTCCATCTAAACCTCTTCAGGACATCTCTTGAATACTTGCCCTGAGAAATGAAGATACCATTCGTAGATTAGGTAACTTCAATGCCAAGAAAATACTTCATCAGGCCTAAGTCCGTCATCTCGAACTCCTTCATGGTATTTTTGAACTGCTCAAATAGCATATTGCTATTTCTAGTATAAATCAGATCATCTACATACAATCAGACTATAATTATTTCCCCTTTTGTATTTTTCTTCATGTAGACGATGTGCTCATATGGGCATTTGATGAACCCATTCTCCTAAAAGTATGCATCAATCTGATTGTACCAAGCCCTGGGTGCTTGTTTCAACCCATACAAAGCTTTCTTCAACTTCAGGACCTTGCCTTCTTGCACTTCCAACTCATAGTCGAGTGGTTGGTCTATGTAGACCTCCTCTTCCAATGCTCAGTTGAGGAAAGCAAACTTGACATTCATCTGGTAAACATTCCAACCGTTTTGGGTTGCCAATGCCATAATCATTTTGACTGTGTCAAGTCTCGCTACAGGTGCATATACCTCATGATAGTCAGTCCCTGACTTCTGTTTGTAGTATTTTACCACCAACCTAGTCTTATGCCTGTCAACATCACCTTGGGTATTAAACTTGGTTTTATATACCCATTTTACACCAATGGTCTTCTTTCCTGTTGAAGATCCATTAATTGCTAGGTTTGATTTTTCTTTATGGCTTCTATCTCATCATCCATAGCTTTCACCCATTTTTATTCTGAATTGCATCTACAAATAAAATTGGATCACTCTTAGAAAATAAAGCAAAATAAGAATGTTCTGCTTCTTCACTTTCATTTCTAGGTACCTCATAAATATCTTACAAGCTCCATATCTTTGATGGAGTCTTCAAGTTGGAGATCCTTCTTGCAAGTGGAGGCAACAATGATGATGATGCAGTGCTGCTACTGGCAATGGTACTATTGCTTGAAGCTATAGGCGGATGCATTCTATTTTCTTCCAAGTCCTCATACTCAATAATTGCTGGCTCTGGTTGACCAATCTTGAATTTTCAGTTCCATGCTTCTTCTTCCAGGAACTTCACGTCTCGGCTTATAACCAACTTCTTTGTGATAGGGTTATACAACCTATAAGCCTTTGAATCTTCACTATAACCAGTGAAGATGCATTTTTCTGCTTTATTGTCCAACTTCTTTTTCTTCTCATCTAGAACATGTGCATATGATATGCACCTGAAAACTCTCAAGTGAGCAACTCTGGGCTTCTGGTTGCTCCAAGATTCTTGAGGAATCTTGTCCTTCACACTCTTTGTGGGACACTTATTCAACAGATAAATTGCACAACATACAGCTTATGCCCAGAACTCATGTGGCAATGCCTTGGCCTTTAGCATACTTCATGCCATCTCCATTATGGTTTTGTTCTTCCTCTCTGCAACACCATTCTGCTATGGTGTGTATCTGGCTGTGAACTACCTACGAATTCCATTTGCTTTGCAGAAATTATGGAATTCATTGAAGATGTACTCACCTCCTCCATCTGTTCTGAGAGTCTTCACATAATAGTCACTTTGTTTTTCAACCAAAGCCTTGAACTCCTTGAATTTTCTGAAAGCCTCTAAATTTTTTTGATGGGATATACCCATGTCCTCCGACTGAAATCATCTATAAAAGTCAAGAAGGACTTATTGTCGATAAATGTGCTAGTTTGCATAGGACCACAAATATTTGAATGCACCAACTCCAATGGTTGTGAAGCTCTCCATGATTATCTGGTAGGGAACGCATCCCTGTGTTTCTTGCCGACTAAGCAACCTTCACAAACTTGATTGGGTGCTCTATGAGGGGTAATCCTTCACCATTTGTTTCTTGTGCAACAAATTCAAGTCATTGAAACTCAAGTGACCAAATCTGAGATGCCACAACCATGTAGCATCTTTCACAACTGTACTGAATGAAATCAATAGTTAATTCTGAATCTGTAGGGGAAAAATTTTGTTCTTTGTCATGGCCACATTTGCTACAAGCCCATTCTCTGTCTCTAATGATGCAAGCTCCATTTTTAAATTGCATAGTGTGCCCTTTCTGCACAAGCTGTCCAACACTCAACAAATTGTTTTTCAACCTAGGCACATAATACACATCAGATATGTGCTTCCTTTTACCTTGCTTGGTATGGATTACAATCTTTCCTTTGCCCATGATAGGTACCTTGTTGTTTTTCCCCATCTTCACCTCATATTCGATGGTTTCATCCAACTGTTAGAACATCTCTCTATTTTCGAATATGTGGTTACTGCACCCATTGTCAAGATACTAGGTATTATTCTGACTCTCCTCCTCAATACTGCAATTTAACAATAGATTCCCACAAACATATCTACACTTTGTATTTTCAGCTTCATTTGTATAGTGGATTTGTTGTTTATTATCCTTAACCAACTTCTTTCTACACTCATAACTGAAATGGCCAAATTTCTTGCAATAATTACACTGGATCTTTGATTTATCATACATCTAATTTGATCCACCTTGTTTATTTCTGCCATTGCTTCTTCCTCCTGCTTGATGGAAGTTGTAGTTGGTCTCTCCTTCATTGGAATTTGATCTTCCTCCTCTCTTTTGGCCTCTTCCATACTTGCCTTTATTACTCTGTCCTCTTCCTCCTTGAGAACTTGAGGCGTGATGGTGGGATTCTTCTCTTCTGCTATTGTCTCAGAATGAGACCTACATCTTAAACGCTTGCTCTAATGAGGACTGATATGAACGGCTCAACCTCTTCTCATGTGTTTGTAGAGAACCCATGAACTCATCTACAGAGAGGGTTGTTGAATCCCTTGGTTCTTCAATTGAGATCACCACTAAGTCGAACCTTGTTGGTAGGCTCCTTAGTATTTTCTCCACAATCCTCTAGTTCTCAATGTTCTCCCCATTCAACCTCATATGGTTGATGATACCCATTATCCGGGTAAAGAAGTTGCTTGTGGACTTTGATTCGCTCATCTACAAGTTCTTGAATTCCCTTCTCAACATCTACAACCTCACCAATTTCACTTTATTGGTGCCCTGGAAGGAGCTGGCTAAAATTTCCATACCTCCTTTGATTTAGTCACTACTGTAACTCACGGGAAGATTTTCTCCTTGATCGCATGCATTATATAAAATAATACCTTCTGGTCCTTTCGGTTCTCCTTCAACAGGTCCTCCGCTTGGGAGAGAGATCTCAATGTTGCTACATTTGTGGGTTCTAGGTAGCCATTCTCCACCAGGTCCCATAGCTCCTGAGACCCGAACAAAATCTTTATCTAAATGCTCCAATAATTGTAATTCTTGTCATTAAACCATGGGATCTGCAACTTCAAAGAATTATTGCCAGAATTCATTGCTTCTTATCTTCCATGGGTAGGCACTGGCTCTGATACCAATTTGAAAGGATGTCGGGCGAACAGGAGCACGACGGACGGGAGTGCGGCAGAAGCTAACAAGTTTCAGGCGAGCAGAGAAAATAGGAGCGGTGGGAGCAATCAAGGCGGAAGGATATCGGGCGGATGCAGGTGTGAGACTTTGGGCAGATGGCGGAAGCAACAACGGGTGGAATTTTAAATAAAGTTCCCCCAAGGATGTCTTTGAAAGTACCGCCCAAAGGTGGGCGGGGTTTTGACTTTATGTCCGCCCAAAAGTGACATCCAAAGTCTCACCCGAGGACTGGGCAGAAAAATACTAAACAAACACTTGGGCCAGATTTACAACCTTCCGCTTGGCAGGTTTAATCTAATTATTCTGCCCAACTTTAAAGTTCTGCTAAGATAAAGTATAATATCCGCCCGAGTTAATTTTGGGTCTGCCAAAGGGCTTTTCACCACGGATCGGGTAGAAATTCAAATGAACAATATTTTAACCACGCGGAAGCTCAAATATGCAATTGTAAATCTATCTTATATTAATATGAATATAACAGACTATGGCTGTAGTTTTACAATGCAAAATAAAAGAACCTTTTACACAATCATTTGCAATCGGTATTGCAGGTTCAACTCAAATGGGTGTGAAAGTTGCAGCTTCACCTCCTCACTCTTCGAAGTCTTCCTTCGGGTATTCCTCTGCCTGTCTCCTCTTCCTCTCCTTTTCGTCACTATCAAACTAATATCAGGGACTCATATATATAGAGTCGAGGATGAAGGGAAAGGCGGGAAAGGCTCACCAACACACTAACACGCATTAAATGAAAAGCATGCTAGCAAAAACTTCCTGAACAACTGCAATCAAACCGTGAGCTACGGGTAATAAATGCGGGTACAATAAAATATGGCGACTGATGCACAAGATATCTGGTCTAATTTTCTAACAAAGTTCTCCCTGTACCTACATGTGATTTGTTTTGCAAAGAAACTTTTGATGTTTTCTTCCTAATGTTATTTCTTCTAATATCTTAAGGGATGAAAGACAGGAAATACTTTTCACAAAATAAGATATGTGATCTACAAGTAAGAAGGCTTTCTGTCACAAATGCACTTGCACCAAAAAAAAAAAATTCCAAAAAAAAATGTTAGGACGGGACAGTTTTCTTCATGTGTAGTTTTCAAGAATGGGCTAGTTCTTAAAATATTCTTTTGAATAGACTGTATGTTGTATCTATTTAAACTCCCTATTTGTAATAACTTAAAATTCTGGCTATTAACAAAAGCTGGATTGTCATTAATCGTTACCATATGCGGGGGTTCTTTAATCAAGGAACCTTTGTAAAGATGCCACAGTTCAATGTCCGTTTGCAATTCACTGCCAAAAAAAACAAATAAATACCAAAAGTTAAAACACTCAAACAATGCAGAGAGATATGAACAGAGAAGTGGACAGTACCTGCTCACAAAAACTTAAATTAGCTATGCGTACAAGCCGAAAATTACATCCAGGAACCTTCTTGCATTCTCTCTCTCTAACACATTTGCAACAATTGATTCATTTCGAAAAGACATGGTCCCTGTTCGTGCAAGAAGTGTTAAGTTAACAACTTGAATCCCATTGAGAATGTGCTGCCCTGTGGATACATTGCAGAATTTCCGTGCCTTGCAGAGAATCATATTAAATAATAATAACATTTTATCTAAGGACATTTTCCCAGCACCATTACGGATTATGACAGTCTTTTCAAAGCAAACAGGCCCACCACCATAGTCCAAGGAGTCTACTTCTACATGACGAGCCAGAGAAGCATCCATGACATTCGAAATCCAGGATCCAATATCCTTCGAAAGCGCTCCTGGTGATAAACAAAAAATCTTTCTGACGATGCACACTCATTTTCTTTGTGCAACTTGCAAAACCCATTAATGCTGACAAGCTATGCCAAGGATTTACATAGTCAAAATAGTTATCGGATACAAATGTTTTTTTTGGAATCGATAGCGACCACAAATTCGGGCAGTATGTTCGAGCTTTTACGGCCACTACAGTATTCTTCGTTGATCGTCCCGAAAGCCCGTTGGAAACTTATCTCCTTAACTTAGATTGCAGTTTTAACTAATCTGTAACTGCAGCGATTATTATTTTGTAATGTTCCTAGGAATGTAATTTCTAAGTATTTGTATTTTTCTTTTAGCCTCCTTCGGAGATTTTTCTGTTGAAACTCCAAAGCTGTAATCAATCCTGAATATATCAATGAGCATTTTTCTGATTGTAATCAGAACCAGATGCTTGGGTTCGGGCTCTACCGTAGGCGACCCAGGAAGTTCCAACGCGCATTTCCGGTGGAGAAGCAAACGTAGATTACTTGCAGGTTGCGGGAGATTTTCCGATGTCAGCAGTGCTTTGACAACTTGATCAGGGCCCTTCCCTCAAAAATAAACGAAGGCCATTGGTTGTTGCAGTAGCCAGCACACCCCTCATAGCGTTGGTGGTAAACCACCCCATATACAACCCTGATTAAATGGATTGTAATCTGGTTGGCTAAATAGACTTCCATGCACACCTAAAGCGTGGAGATCGATAACGTTGTCGTAACCGAGCAGGAGATTCGATCTGCAGCTGCCTCCGATCCATATCCCGCGGTCTCCATCGTCGACGACCACCATCACGAATAGACGAACGATCCTTTTGAAGTTGCGTCAGAGTAGCAGTATAGCTCATCAACCTCGATCTATGTGGAACTCTATGGAGATGCACCTACTTTCCCTGCTATTGCAAGACGATATTGCCTGTAGGGTCGGCATAAAAATGATTTGATTATGTGTCAAATAGAGTTTAAGGTTTTCTGAAACTAAACCTGCGTCTATCACCACTGCACTACGTGAAACCGACTTCTAAGTTTCACGTGTTCATAGATGATGAAATTCTACAGAACAGGATTGCAGATGATTTCTACAACAGACGCACAGAAATATCTTCGCTGACGTGTAATATTCTCTCACACATTGATATTCTCCGCCTCCAAGTTTTCACTGAGAAATAGATCATGCAGTTGGGCCTGATCCATGGAATTATGATCCCAATAGCTTCACTTTGGGGTTATTATTCACGTTTTTTTAGCAGACAGAAGCGTGGTGGTATTGGCATTTCCCTCCCGTCCAACGTGCCAATTAAGACCGTCGGACGCCCACATCCAGGGCGCTGAAGCCCGCGAGGTCACGGGATTGATTCCCGCCTGCGACAAATCAAAAGCTTTTGCTGCACAAATTAAAAGGTGCGAGGTTGCAGATTAAAGCATAGCAACTCCATAGTAGAGCTAAGTTGGATAATGAGAGATTTGTTCCAAAGCTTGGTTGAGAATTTTTGTAGAAGATTTATAAAGTCCCTACAAAGGTGATTGTTTTTTTTTTTTTTTCTTCGGTACAATGGCCAACAACAATAACTATGATTTACAAGTTCCAGAATTTGATGGAGAAGATTATGATTTTTGGAGTATCAAAATGAAGACTTTTTTGATGGGTAAAGATTTGTGGGACATCATTGTTGATGGGTATTCAGAACCAGTAGATTGGAGCATTCTTGAAGGAGAAGAAAGAAGATTGAAGAAAGAAGCTCAGCATGAAAATTGTTTGGCTCTCTTAGATATCAGAAAAGGTATGAAGAAAAATATTTTTCCACTCATAGAAAGTTGTAGAACAACTTCTAATGCATGGAAAATATTGAAAGATTGTTTTGGGAGTGATAAAATCACTCAAGAGAATGTTTGTGAGCTGGTGTGTGACAATCTAGAAGATTGTATGAGCAAGGGGGAGCCTTGTTCTTTTGAGGAGCCTTGTGAGGTTCTTATTCCGGAAGACATGTCTTGTGAGAGAGGCATGTATAATTGTGATGATGAATTCTTTCTTGTAGAGGAAGATGTAAAAGAAAGTAATGTGTGTTGATGAATTTCTTTTTGATGAGAAGAAAGAAGAAGTTGTGGGTGTGGCATGTTTAGAAAGCATGCACATTGTTCCTGATTTTTCAAATGCTTCATCAACAAAAGCACTTGAAGAGTGTTTCATTGAGGAGACAATTGTTGAGGAGGAGATACAATCTCAGAAATTTGTTGAAGAGTGTCTTATGGAGGAGGCACCAAATCAGACAAATGAAGATGCAAAGGAGAAAGTTCACTCATATGGAGTGAACATTGACAAGGCTCAAGTTATGTGGGATGTTGATCCACATGAAAATATTGATGAAGAGGAGATGGAAGCTATAAGCTTCTTGTTTGGAGATCACTCATCAAGAGTGAAGGATGTGTTGTGTGAAGAAAAGAACACACAAGACTATCTCATTTGGGAGATGGAAAATGAAATAGCAAATGAGATAGAGAAAGAAAAAGAAAATGATGAGATTGATGTGTTTCATGTTGTAATGAGAATGGAGCCATCAATGGAGAAAGATGAAATTCACTCACATGGAGTGATAAAATTGAAAAATGAGAGTTGTCTTGTAGAGACAATATTATGTGAAGAGGTACCATGGAGGTATCTTGCTTTGAACGAAGAGATGGTTGCTTATGAAGCAACAACAAAAGAAAGAAGATGGTATTCTACTCAATACTTCAAACATGTTTTCTTGTTTGATGATTTGTTTACTAATGATTTCTTGAGTAGATGTTTTGAAGACAGTTTTGGGACTCCTGTTGTGCATAAGGAAGAAGAAGAATGCCTTACCGAGGTATCATTCCAAAGCAAAGTCAGATTTGAAGATTATCTCATGGAGACAACCTTGCAGAAGAATCTTCTTAGAGTGAAGACAATGATGTGTAACTTGGGTCTTTTGAACTCAAGTAAAAATGATAATTTGTATGATGTAATTTCTTTCAAGAAGGAATCATGTGAAGTAGTAATAGGGAGTGACTATTTGTGTGATAAGCAACACTTGGTTGCATATGTAATAGGTCATTTCATGGCCATGTTTGTGTTGATTTTTTGTGTTGAAATTTGTGAGAGAGTAATATGGTTTAATCATCTACATGAGATGATCAATGATTGTAAAAACTCAAGGGAAGTTTCATCAGGTGAAGAATGGTTTAAAAACCATAATGGGATTGTGGAACAATGGTTCAAAGACCATTGCAAGAATGTGAAAGAGTGGTTGTTGAAAATCACAATTGAAGAATGTTTTGATGAAGGGGGAGTTGATCATCAAAAGGCACTCAACATTTATTTATAGGAGAAAGCAAAAGATATGGAGGATAGCCCACATGGAGAGTGGAAGGGGTGCCAATGTCAATTACAAAATTGGAAGAAACGTAAAATAAGATCATTCAAATAGTTTGTGATGCTTCAGAACTCATGGAATGAGTCCCCTCAGCATCAAGGGGGAGAATGTTGGAAACTGATCTCCTCAACTTAGACTGCAGTTTTAATTGTTCTGTAACTGCAACGATTATTATTTTGTAATGTTCCTGGAAATGTAATTTCTCAGTATTTGTATTTGTCTTTTAGCCTCCTTCGCATATTCTTCTGTTGAGACTCCAATGCTATATAAATTTGTGTAATCAATCCTGAATATATCAATGAGCATTTTTCTCAAAAAAAAATTGTACAGTCCACCCCTATAACCACAGAAAATGACAAATGTTCAATACGGCGAGGCCCGAGATTTGAACGTTGGACCTCCACCCCCTTACGGGGTTTGGGGGAACCAGTTGGTCTACACCTCGGACCTGGATAAAAATGTTAGACCAGGAAGTACGATTGAATTGATTGGAAAATGCTCTTTCCAAGCAAATCCATACGAATGTTTTGAACCATCAGATACATGCCTTCCCTGAACACACAAAATCTTACCATTAGAGATATCCAATGGAAAGTAGAAGTACTCTAGATTGCCTTCTTCATTTTGTCCTCTCACAGTGCTCATGAACAAGGTTGGGCCAGAATTTCATTTTCCTACAACCGTTGTGTCTTTCAAAGGCAAAAATGTCACAAATTTTTGTAGCTTGTCTTCCAATTCCTTATCTTGAACTTCAACATGTCAGCATTATCATTCTCCTTGCTGCTTGCTAACCATTCTTTTGATTTAGCATTCTCAAAAAAATTGAGTGATGTGTAACTTCCACTTCTTCTCTCCCACTCTTTCTTTCCACATGCCCAAAGCTAGAGGATAACGAGCACTAGTAGGAAAGCAATTGAGTAAAGATGTGTCTTAGATGTTTTCATGATAGATTTCTTGGAATCTAACTTCAGCAGCCAGCATGCTCCATGTTGTCTACTAATTTCCAGACTGCTATATTCCTCTATGACATCGGTACTTGTCCCATATCACCTAACAGTATATGAAATATTGGATCAACTTAGACTTTCTCACATTGCTACTTTCCATTACTATACAGCAGACAAGAAAATCCACATTACAAAATATTACACAGAGACCAATAATTTTACTATCATGAACCATAAAGAAGATTGAAGACAAGTCCCTAGCTTCATGTGCATATATCTAGATAGACATTATGGGAGAGTTATCACAGAGACATGTCAATAGAATCTTATACAATGTATAGTCCAGAAATTTGAACTCCTGAGTGACAAATACCAAGAAAAATAATAGACATTGAACAAGTTCTGCTCTCTATCACTTAAGAACTAAATTCATATCATATACACAAGTAGAAGTATTTGAGAATTTATGCCTCTAAAATAGATTAAACATGACTGCCTGTATTTATGTGATTTGTTACACCTCAAAACAAAACTAAGAACCGGTGCAACCCCTCTTAGAGACTGTTTCTAGCAAGATTTATAATAAATGCAGCATTACTTTCCACAATATTCTATTAGAAATATGAGTCTATTTTTGTAACTTTCTTCAAAACTAATGAAAATAATTTACAGTTTCAGGCAATAGTTTATATTTCCACTTCATTAATCCACACTATTCTGTCATATAGTCACGCTTTTATATAACAGTCATTACCAAATTTTGTTCCATTAAGTTTGTTTTGTTTATGATGAATAGCTCAAGCAAGGCAATTCAAACTCCAACATGCAGGTTTGGTCAAAGAGCATAATTTGGCCAATAGAGCATCCCACCAACTCAGGAATGAGTCACTTTTGTCAAATAAACTCAAACTTAAGAATCTCATATCCATGATTCTCTTGCTCTATGAAAGCTTTTGAAAATGAGGCTTGTTTTGCTTGCTTGTCTTGATATTCAACAATAGATGCAGTAACACTCCCAGTGTTAAACTTTGAAATGGCAATAAAAATAAATTTGGAGTACACAAGTTGCAAATTCCTAATTTAACAAGTCTATTTCCTTTCATATTTAATCTGACCATACTTAATCCAGAAGACGCATTGAGTTTTCAGTATGCACAGGAGGAATTAATCTAACTAAATTTAAATTTTAGCATCCATCAGTGCATTGAAAAGGTTGTCATAATTCGTAATGGTGAAGGCATAGAAGATATAGACCTGTTGGCTAGAATGACAATAATGGCATCTATTGGTAACAAGTTGAGTAGAACTAGCATTAGGTTGGCTGATCTTAGTGTTAGGTCTTGCGACTAAAGAAAGTTCTAGCAATTGGCACTAGGTGCTTTTGAATCTTATTCAAATAAATCATCCCCTACAAAGCAATGCATCCCATGGCTTCTAAACTTGGAATTAACTAAGGAAAATTTCAATTTGACTAAGAGTGAGCCATCTCCCTTGGTGACTCAGTTGACCTACCTTGATTCCTTGTGCATTTGATCTAATTGTCCACATTGCTACTAGAGTAGTGCAATCAAGATGCCAAGGGTTAGCACTTGCTCGCACCCCTGGCATCAGGTGATGAAGCATAGGGCACCCCTGGAATTAGGTGATGAAGCATAGGTAGTGGTACCTATTGGTTGGAATGACATTGGCAATGGCATTTATTGGTGACAAGTTGAGTAGAACTAGCATTTGGTTTGTTGATCCTAGTGCTAGGTCTGATGACTAGAGAAATCTCTAACGATTGGCACTAAGTGCTTTTGAATCTTTTCAAATAATTCATCCCCTACAAAGCAATGCATGCCATGGCTTCTAAAATTGAAATTAGCTAAGGAAATTCTCAATTTAAATGAGAGTGAGTCATCTTCCTTGGTGGGTCAGTTGACCTGCCTTAAGTCCTTGTGCATTTGGACTAATTGTCCACATTGCTACTAGAGTAGTGAAATCAGGATTCAATTCCGAAAGCTGAAACTGTTTTTACCACTCTAGTATTTAAAAAGGTGAAAAATATGGGCAAAGAAGTTCCACATTGAATATTGGGTGAAATTCCAAGTGTGTAGGAAGACTTAAAAGCACTGACTCTTACTTGCATGATGATACTATAACATCTATAGCAAAGAGGTCTAATGTTATGATGCAAGCCTTGAAGTCACTCTTTCCAAATATGAAGTCAAAATTTGTCTCCAAATTAGTATTGATATGGCACCTGATGCTTGTCGTAGCACTCATTGTAATTGGCAGCAGTATGCTATAGGATGTCATGGACTTGGCACTAGATCTACTAAAATTGCCTAATAAATTTGCTTGCTTTGTCAACATCTTTTTGGGCACTACCGGTGAATGGAAAGCAAGTCCAATTGGTTCAAATGGTTGGAACGTAAAGCACAAATAAAATATATTGTGGCCTATAAAACTATTAAGAGCCCTAATGTAGCTATGTTGTACATAGATTAGGTTTTCATCCCATGTGTTGATGTTGTGCATTGTACATCCTAAGAATGTGTAAAATTGCATCAAGACAGGGCAACATTGCAAACCATTCAGACTTAGAAACTTCTAGTTACAAAAAGAGGAACTTCAAAAGAAAACTCCATAGTGGTGGGAAGAGGGATGCCCAATATATGGGACAACAATGTTTAGATTTCACAAGCAACTTCATTATGTCAATGATCAACTGAAATAATGGAGGTAAGCTAACAAGACGAACTTCCAAGTCCAAAGAGCTCCATTGGTGGCCAGATGGGATGAGGTGCAAAAACACTTCAAGGAAGGAATAGAGAAGCTCAAAGAAGAGGATGATGCATTGCCTAAAGCAATTGAGGACATTAACAACCAATAGAAGATCTACTAGAAACAGAGAGCAAGAACCACTTGGTTATTAGAAGGTGATAGAAACACCAAATTTTTCCATCGGGCTGCTTGTGCTAGGAGACAGACGAACAAGATGGAAGCTCTTCAATATGAAAATGGGCACTCCTTTGATACAATCCTAGGTATGCATTTCCATTCAATGGATTATTTTGCTAAATTGTTTAAGGAAAGTATGGTGCAAGATGATGAAAAAGAAGTTTTTGTTGTCATACCCTCTATTATCTCTGAAGAAGAAAAATAGACCCTAATTAAACCCATTTATAGAGAGGAATTGAAGAAAGTAGTCTTTGGAATGAGTATAGGAAAAACACCATGTCTAGATGGCTTTCCAATTGAGTTTTCTTAAACCTTCTAGAACAACTTGGAGGAGGATGTAATGGTTGTTATAGAGGAGTCCAGAGGTAGTAAAAGAATGCTTAAAGCATTAAATCATGCATTTATTGCCTTAATTTTGAAAGGGGAGGAGGGGATGCATATTTTAGATTATAGACTTATTGCCTTATGCAATGTCATAGATAAAATAATCACAAAGGTAATGGTTGAGTGGCTAAAACCTCTTCTACATAGCATTATCTCCTCAAAGCAAGGGATTTTTGTAGAGGGTAGGCAGATCTTGGATGGTGTGGTTCTAACTGAGGAGGCAATCCACTCAATGCAAAAACCTGGTAATAGAGGAATGTTATTAAAATTAGATATGTCAAAAGCTTATGATAGGGTGGAGTGGAGATTCTTGTCAAAGATGATGGCAGCCTTCCGTTTCTCATATAATGGGTCATGAGCTATTTTTCTACTATGAAATACTCAATGTTAATCAAAGGCCTTTCCTAACCGTTTGGAGCTACTTGAGGCCTTCGTCAAGTAGATCCTTGTTTCCCTTATCTTTTTCTCATACTAGCTGAAGGCTTGGGTAGACTCATCTTGAGGAGAAGACAGTAGGGTTTTCTAATGGGTATCAAGGTGGGTGAGGAGGTTTTGAGTCATCTAAAGTTTGTAGATGATACAGGATGGGTGGGAGTGACCAACTTCAGGGAAGCAAGAATGATTAAAGATACTCTTAATGTTTACCTTAGGGTCACAAACCAAGTCATCAATGATAAAATATCCAAAGTGGTCTTCTTCAATCTTGATCAAAGGCTTCAGGGAAAATTTTTAAAGATCTTAGGATTCACGAGGACTTCTCTCCTAGTGGTATATTTGGGGTCCCTTTGCATTTTAAAAACTAAAGATAGATATCTCGAGGAATATTTTGGATCGTATTGAAGAAATAATTAATCATTGGTCTCACAAATGGTTAACTTTTGGTTATAGAATAATTTTTTTGCAATCAGTCATTCAGGCCATGTCAAATTATAAATTTTCTATCCTTGCTACCCCACATACCATATGGAAAGAGTTGGACAAGATGGCTAGAAAATTTTTATGGGGAGGAATAAAAGGAGAGAGGAAATGGGCCTTAGTAGGTTGGTAGAAAGTAAGCCAACCCAAGGTAAAGGGAGGTTTGGTACTAAGGAGATTAGAGTTAAATAATAAATCTTTGGCTAGAAAGCTTTATTGGAGGTGGATCTCCCAACCAACTTCTTTATTCAGTAGATTTTTAACTAGTAAATATTTGGGATAGGTGAACCCGAATGAGATGAGTCATTTCCCTTTAGATGGTAATGGGTCCTTAGTGTGGTATGCTCTAAAGTTAGGATCTCAGGTAGTGAAATATGTATTATTTTGGAAAGTGAGGGGAGGGGAGAAGGCACAATTTTGGACAAATTCATGGGATCAATACCCACCTATCATTGTTGAATTCCAAGAACTACAACTAGTAAAAACAGCCAATGGAAAGCACGGATGAGTGGCCATGGAAACTCAACACTAGTCATTTGGGGATTATAGGTTTAAGCAATTAAAGAAGTTGGATGAGTGGCCATTTCCAATTCCTCTGAAATTGACATCCATCATGACTAAAATCTTGGAAAAAATATTTCTCATAGGTAGAGATAAGGAGGATGAATTAGATTGGGGATATGGGAGCCTTGGAGTCTACACAGTGAAGGATGGATATGATTATATCCTTCCAGAACCTCCTCCTCATGCATATAAGGTTGAGAATTGGAGAAATATTTGGCGGTCCAAGGGTTGGTCAAAACTCGAAAGTAAACTTCTTTGCCTGGTAGTTTATGCACAATATATGGAATTTTTACTTTTGATAATTTAAAACGTAGGGAAATATTTGGTCCATATCAATGTGTTTTATGCTATAAGAGTGAGGAAACATCTGACCACTTGATTTTTGAGTGCCCATTCACACACCAAATTTTGGAGCGATGGTTTTTAGCTTTTAAAATCTGAGCTAATGCTGATTTGAATCATATTAATATTTGGGAAATATGGAAGAGAGGTAGATTTAAATCTTAAGATCTTCGTATTGGGTGGAAGCTTGGATTAAACTTCATTTGGTGGCAAGCGTGGTTGGAGAGAAATGGCAAAATTTTTAGAGAAACATTTTCATCCTTGGATGGCGTTTGGCAGGTCATTTAGATCAAAGTCGCAAAAAATTTGGCAGTGTATGCTAAAGAGAAAATTCAAACTGATATAGGGATGATGAAGAAGAAATTTGAAGTGCAAGAGAAGTAGGACAAAGCTAGTTGGAAATCACCCCAAAAGGTTGGATTAAAATTAATACTGATGCAGTTGTAAAAGGTAATCCAAGTAGAGTTGGAATTAGAATGTTTTGCAAGAATCATGTTGGTACAATGCTCTATTGGGAACTTCAAGCCTTAGCTATAAAATTTGCTTCTATCAGGATAGTAATACAAGGTTATAAAAGGATAATCATAGAATTAGATTCTCAAATA
Source organism: Wollemia nobilis (assembly GCA_028583015.1). Lineage (NCBI taxonomy): Eukaryota > Viridiplantae > Streptophyta > Pinopsida > Araucariales > Araucariaceae > Wollemia > Wollemia nobilis. The sequence goes on from JAQPPZ010013984.1 coordinate 49,535, forward strand.
TTGGTAGAAGCTCTAGATTACATGAGAAACTTTGCTTTGGAGACATGGAGGTTGAGGATTCTTATCACCCAAATTAAGGAATTGTGGAAGGAATTAGATGATGTGATTCCACTTTATGTGGGTAGATATCTCGATAAAGTGGCATAATTCCTGGCTAAGATGGGTACCGAGGAGGAGGTAGGGTTTAGTGGCATGGTTATTGAGGATGGGAGGATTAGGTAGGTTGGTAAGCAAATCCAATATTTAGCTATTTTGGACAACCATTGCAGATATATGGTTTAGGATATTTGGCTCCAATGTAGATCTCCTTTTACTGTTGTAAACAGGTGTTCTCATAGACTAAGGCTAGGAGGAGTCTAATCCCAACTTGTAAATGATCTTGTTTTAATATAATTTTTTCAAATTCTTTTTCAAAAAAGAATGTGCAAAATTATCCTATAAACCACCTCAATCTTTCCATTTTTCTAAGGATGAAAAGTGATCAAACAAGTCAACTTGGTATCTATTATGGACAAAAAATGGATCAAAACAAGTTGAGGAATCTAGTATCCCCTTTGACACAATGGTTTATGGCAATGTAAAGTTAATCCAAACATGTTCGAAGAAGAATTTGGTAATATCTAATATATCTTTAGATCTTATTATGAAGTTTAATCCAATAAAAGTAGTAATATTAGATGATAATATTCTTGGTGATGTCAATGTTCCTTCTTGTCCATATGTAATATACTTCCCTGTTTATCTTTTGCCTTTTTCTTAGAGTAATGCATATGTGTTAATGGTATAGAACTTTATCCTATAGATGGAGGTCATACCAATATAAGGATTAAATCTAAGCAAAGTGAGTGCTTCAAATCCTCAAGTGTTTTCTAATATATCTATGTTAACATGAATTTGGATTTGGTGCCTCCCTTGGTAACTTGGTTTTGAGGCCATGTTTTGGTGGAGAATCCTAAGATAAACTGAAAATAGAAATTGGCAATGCCCAAGAAACTACAAAATTTTGATAAGGATCTTTGGAGGAGGCCAATCTTAGATGACCTAGATTTTCATTTAGTTCAATGTGCACTCCATGCTCATCAATGATGAAGCCCATATTAAATTTTTTTAGCACCCAATGAACATTTTTCAAATTAGAATGGAGATTATGCTAGCGTAGCCTAGATGATGTGATCTAGATGTTCTTCCCATATCATACTAAATATAACAATCTCATCCATGTAGATAACCATAAAATAATATATGAATGGTCACAACATGTTGTTCATCATCCACATGTTGGTTAGGCCAAAATTCATGAACAACCATTCAAACAAACCTTCTTTGGCAGGGTTATGCATAGCAGTGAAACTTCGCCATTTGGGCAAAAAGTACAATTTTTGAAAATTCAAATTTGCAAAATTTGGGGGACCCAGACGTCAGCCATTTACCCAAAAAAATTCAAAACAATAAATTTTAGGAGTTGGTTCATTGTACTTTGATAAGAGTATCATGGTTATTTTTAAAAATTCGTAAGCCATCTCGCCTAAATAGAGTACCCTTTTTGCCCTAAAATTTTAAAATTTCTAAATTATCTCACCCAAATTGCCAAGTATACCTCTATATATAATTAACACCCAATGATATATTTTCATTTTCGAAACGTGTTCTACATCCGACGAATATTCTGACACAATTCTGCACAGGACCAAAACCTTTTTTGATACCGGTTGCCACCAGTTCTACATTCGAACAGAACCTCTTCTACAACTATCCAAAACCTATTCTACAACCGTCTGGAACCTATTCTACAGGAACCTTTTCTGCAATCGAGCGAAACCCCTTCTATGGCCAAATCCTGTTATGCAACCGTCCTAAACCACTTTTGTAGCCAAAACCTTTTGTGCAATTAGACAGAAAAACTTATGTAGTTGAAACCTATTTCGAAACCATTCAGAACCTCTTCTGTGAAAGGAACCTCTTCTGCAACTGGACGATACCATTTTTACAGTCGCATCCTATTTTGCAACCATCCAAAACTAGTTTTGCAACTGAAACTTGTTGTGCAATTGGACAAAACCACTTTTGTATCTGAACCCTGTTCTACAACCGTCCTTAACCAATTCTGCAATCAAAACATATTGTGCAATCGAACGGAACCACTTTTGTAGCTAGACTCTATTCTACAATCGGACAGATCTATTTTGTAAATGGAACGTGTTTTACATTCAGTCAAAACCATTTCTACAACCAGAACATTTTTTATCGGATCATGTTTCGCACCAGACCTCTTTCTACATCAGGTTCTCTATCACTGCTCTGCTTGCCATGTTTTTCTCTATTTGTCCATGTTCTGCATGTTATCCCCTCTTTCTCTCTTTCTGTTAAATCTTATATCTGAGCCCTTTTCTGCATTTAGATGGTCATTGCTTTGTTCCCATGTTTTCTTTGCTTTCCCTTATTTTGAATGTTTTAAAACTCTTTGATTCTTAGTTTCAATTCAGATCTTTTTTTCCTTGCTAAGATTATACATGAGTAAATGCTTTGGTTCTCTAAAGACATATTGATGCTCTATTTTTTCGAACACATTTTGATTCTTTGTTTCTAGATCATTTTGTGCTATAACATGATAGTTTTCGACATACGTATCACCAATTATTTTATGCTTAAAGAATATTTTTCTTAAATTAATTTCAATTTGAATGTTAATTATCTTTGTGCTCTTGTCAATTAAAGTGTTTTCACTAGAAAATGAACCAGTGGCATAAACTGATAAAATCACAATAAATAATGACAAGAAACAAGTATGTATAATCTACCACCCAAAAAATTATTTATTCTATTTACAATATTATCTTAAGGCCTCTAGAAAGTACACCCTCTTCAACATTTTATTACTCTTCTGAATTGAAAATATTTTTCGTAACAAGTAAAATGTTACCCAAAGATGGAAAGAAGAGCACCAAATCTTCTGCTGAAAAGAGTATCCTCAAATAGTTTAGCCAAAATTCGAAATGCAATGATCCAATCACATCCGTAGAAATTCAAGGTACAAATGATTTTTGACTTCCTAGTATGTGCTTGATTGACGATTTGAAAATTTTTTTGTAAATTTGTTTTATGCAAGAATGATAAAAAACGTTATGGTATGCTACTATGCAGAATACCCTGTTGATCTTGATATACCTCCACTTGAAGATATTACCCAAGGAGAGATGCCTTTTAATGAAAATACCCTTGAAAATGAAATCCAACAAACACTTGAAGACAACACTCAAAATGGAATCATAATTGAAAATGAAAGTGATAAATCAAAATCATTACGAGCTTCATTTGAATCTTCGAGAAAAAAATTCAAAAAATAAAAGCATCTAGCTGGATACATGGAATGGGATTTAGGAATGAATGGGCAGAAATATTTCCATGGCTTGAGCCTGTCATGATTGAGGACAACCAAATCGATGAAAAAGAATGTAGATGCAAAATTTGCAGTTGGAGACTTGGTAATGATCATAGGCTTCAAAACAAGATTGATACAATTGAAAAACATGATGGCAAAGCTTATGTAAAAGTTATAAAAATTAATGGTGAAGTTAGTAAAGAAGTTAAGTGGAAGGATGCATCAGAATGTCTACATTTAAGATATGCTATAGAATATGACAATCACTTAAAGCAACAACAATATCTTGTTGAGAAAGGAGGAACAATTGCAGCCCAATTTCATAAAATACAAAAGACTATTTTAGCTTCAAAAAGTATGTAGTTTGTCGGTGTTTACTATATTCTCAAGAAAGGTAGACCAATGTCCGATTTTATTGATTATAAGTAGCTATTACACCTATTTAATGTGCAAAACCTTCCTAGTTCTCATTGGTCATACCGAAGTGGTTGGAAAATGGAAAAATATTTATCTTTGGTTGAGAAAGAAGACCTAAGGGAGCAAGTAAAACTTGTCAAATTCATTTCACTTTCTATTGATGAGGTAACGACTATGGACAACACATCTTGGATTTGCATGCATGTGTACACATTTAAAAATCATATTAGAAGGCCTATTTTTTTGGGAATACATAATATGTTGGAAAGTTCAAATGCAGAAAACATTTAAAATGTTGTTGTCAATAGTTTAAAGAATATTACGGGAATGAATGATATGGACATAGCAACAAAGTTAATTTGTGTTGGAGCTGATGGAGCTGCTATTATGCAAGGTCACAGATCTGGTATTTGTGTTTGACTCCAAACCACAGTTGCCCCATATATGATTCCCATTCATTGTATGGCTCATAGAGTTAATCTCGCATATAAAATTATGAGTGCATTTTAAAATATTGCTAAAGTGGAAAACCTTATTCGAGAAATTCATTCTTATTTCTTATTAAGTCCAAAAAGGTTTGCAAAGTTTCAACAGTTTGCACTAGGATTTACAGAAGGAAAAAATTGTTAAAAGATGTGGATACAAGATGGATTTCACTGTATCAACCTGCTCAGAATTTTTGCAGAATATCAATCATTGACGGGGTTTATGCATGTAAATCACAAGATAGTTGATAAGGCAAAAGATATGATGTTCCGTTTGACTGACTTGGAAACACTTTTGAACTTATGTGGTATTCTTCCAATGTTAAAATAAATGAACAGATTAATTAATCTTGCACAAGATAGATCCATCTATATCGTTTATTTTATGTGGATGAGAACACATGTATGCGTGCTTATGGATACATTATATGTGTCTAATGCAGATTTTACAGAACCTTTGTTTGAAAGTTAGAATACATTGATAAATGTGAACAATCCAAAAAGCTTCTTGAAGTTTGACATCCATGATCATCTTTGTATTAATGTTCATGAAAAGATGATACTTTTTTATTGTTTTGAAAGGCAATCAAGTATAGTTGTGGAATATTTTGAAGAAGTTCTTGTAACACATAGTAGATTTCACGTTATTATATAGAAAACAAAGTGTAATTTGTCAAAAATAGCAAAATATTTGACAAGTGAGATAAGAGAATGGTTTCAGAGAGATGGGTTGCTCAAGGTCATGGGTGTGGTTAATCCCATGTTTTGGGAACCTTGTACTGAATACAATTCTGCAAATGAGTTGTTTATTAAATATATGGGTAACCTCATTGACCATTTCAATAAGAGTGTGGAATTCAATGGTGTTGAAATAAAAGGTTTACTCAACAGTGATCTTTTGAAAGAACAGTCATCGCATTTTGTAAGAACAATGGTTGTGCAAGCATCACTTATGACAGGTGTCCATGAGATTGGTTCCACTGCATGTTTGTGACAAAAATTGTATCCAAGCACAATCTTACAAGATACAATAAGTGAATACTTTCATTTATATGAATTATGTGAAATAATGATTTTGGGGTCAGTCGAAGATGAAAGAGTTTTCAGTGCACTTTCTTTTGTTAAATCTAAACTCTACAACAGACTCGAAAAAAATTTAGAAAATTGTTTAAGAATTTATGTATCTTCATATCAGTTGGATACATTTATGTATGATAGAGCTTTGGCACACTGGATTTTCCTGGAAGATAGAAGAGGAACGTCGAATACGATCGATAACTACGATGATGATGCTTTCAGTGATCAAATGGTGGAGACATAGATTTCTGTTATGCTTCATAATAATTTTGGACAAGCTGAAATGTTTCAGCTTCCATAATGATAATTTTCCATGATTTCATTGACATTGATAAACACAGTAATGTTTGGATTTCACAAACTTCATAGAAGATTTCGCAATATTGTTCAAGATTTATAATATTTTACAGAATTGTTGTTTCATATCACATTAGTGTTTCAAAAATTATGTGTCTTATATCTTTTTGTAGTTTTTACAATTGTATATTTATCTCATGATGTCTCAACTCTCTTCATTGATAAATCTTTATGTTTCATGTTTTAAATTTTACTATTGGTATCTTAATGTTGATCTGTAATGTTATCTATAATGCTTTTGTTCTTGATATGACCATAGTGAACAATATTAGCCAAAAATAAACTAAAACTATAACACATATATATAAAGGTAAGTAAACTATGAATGATGAAAACACAAAATGAGATAATGATAATTTTCCATGATTTCATTGACATTGATAAACACAATAATGTTTTGATTTCACAAGCTTCATAGAATATTTCACAATATTGTTCATGATTTATAATATTTTACAGAATTGTTGTTTTATATCACATTAGTGTTTCAAGAATTATGTCTTATATCTTTTTGCAGTTTTTACAATCGTATGTTTATGTCATGATGTCTCAACTCTCTTCATTGATGAATATCTATGTTTCATGTTTTAAATTTTATTATTGATATATTAATGTTGATCTGTAAGGTTATCTATAATGCTTTTGTTGTTGATATGACCATAGTGAACAATATTAGCAAGAAATAAACTAAAATTGCAACACATATTTATAAATGCAAGCAAACAATGAATGATGGAAAATCCAAAATGAGATAATGTCATTATCATTAGTTCAAAAAGAAACATATTATATTGTACAAAATTGTTGACTACAATCAACTTGATAGCATATTACATTTTCAAATTTTCAAACATTTGATTGGTGCTTGGTTGCTTCACTATCTATTAGAGTTACCATTTCTTTTCTTTTGTCGGCATCTATGTCACTCTCTTCTTGTAGTACTCTAAATCTCATGAGGTTATCACGTACTTTCACAATACTTGACACCAATTACACTTCTTCTTTGTTTGGATCTTCAAGTATTATTGGAAGTGTTTCCTTTGTTTTCTCAAGCACCATTCTTGGATCTTCTTTGAGCTTCTCTTTGATGTATTTTTTTAAACGATTATTTTCTGATATTTTTTATTGCATTTTCTTTTTCATTTCCATTACATGTTTCAAAAATGTCTTTGCCCTTTTAATATTGACATCCATGCTCTTAACCTGTGTTTTTAAGTGTTCCAAATTTGATTACAATAACAAATTGAAAACATAATTAAAAAGGGTTATATTGAAATTATTTAACATTTTCAAGAAATATAAAAAATTTATTGCAATAAAAAATAGAAACATAAAAAGTTTTCTTACCTCGGCCATATCCCTTGCAACCTCAAAAACTGCAACTTTCTCCTTATCAGAAGCCCATTGGTTATAAAATGCTTGGGCTTCGGCATTAATGTTCTCCAATCTACCAAAAGCAACATTCAAAACATCATCATCATAAATAAAATCATACTGAACAGATCCTGATGTGGCCTATTTTAGAAGGCCCTCAAGCTTTTTTGGTTCAAATTGAACCAAAGAATAAAGATAATATCTTTTTACATAATTTTTAATTGGGTATTTATTTCCCTTAAAAGGACCTTTGCCTGATAATATCATTCCTTCAAATATTTTAACACAAACTGATTAATTGTAGCTTCTATGGTTTTAGCTAATAAAACATTTTCAATAAAATCAACAACATTATCCCCAGTTGGAGGACCCTGAGGAGGGTTGTCTCCTTGAGCTAATGGCAATGTTATCTCTTGAGTTGTAGGGTCAATGGATTTTCCTTGATCTCCTTCACCTCTCAGCACATTTGTTGCCTTGAAGCCTTCAATGTTTCCCTACAAAAGATAATCCGCATCAAGTTGAATATTATCCAATCCCTCTATAAAAACTTATGGTGCCTGTGAATTTGTTGAAAATGTAAATTGAGACCATCCATGCCCAAAACTAGTGGTTGGCATGTGTGATCTTTGTGGGTGTGAAAATCCATACCCATAACTTAGTGCAGTGCCCTGTGATATCTGTGAAAACAAATATTTTCCAACATTGATTTACCCTTGCATAAGCATTGTTGAAGGTTGTTCCAGTACCTCTCATTGATTTGGTGGAAGTGGTGGTTGTGGTGAAATCGATGAGTGTGATGCAATTGTTTGTTGTAACAGAGGCGATGGCAACATTTGACCTCTAACTTGTAATGTTACTTGTTGATTTTGAAAATCAACTAAAAGCAATCAATAACATTTTGTTAGAATTCTTTTGAAAATAAAAAAATATCTTAATTTAAATTAACTACGCATAGATTTACCTGAATATGATGAAACATGTTGAATTTGTGTTGCATTGGGGGAGGGGTTGGCCACACTAGATTCGGCTTGCACATTTTGTGCATACCTAGATGTACAAGAAACCCCAAGAGTAGCTGCTTGCCTGGAACATTTGTGTGACCTCTACAAAGGTGTTGCTTCAGAGCCCGTGTCTTCAGAATCACTAGTTTGTTCCAGCTTGTGACCCCTTGTGGCAAAAATATGTTTACTCCTTGTATTGTATGCCTTCCCCTGCATATAGATGAAAAGAAAAATTAAAAAAGGGAATGTGATAAACTATAAAATAGTATGTCAAGGTCAATGATGTAGTTATTACCTTCAATTCCTTTGCTGACATAGCAATTGCCTATAGTGTTGCATGCACTACAATTGGTACAGGAGTAGTCTACAAATTATGAAAACACTCATAATAAAGAGCTAAAAGAAAATTAACAGTGCCCAAAATGGGTTGTGTCTTATGGGTTGCCATTTGCACCGTGTGTAACTTGAACCTGATTTGATCTGAAATATAAGTGCATCAATCTTACTTTTGATTATGCTCAGACTAAATAATATAAGCAAGTGCCCAAAATGAAATTTTTGGTCTTCCCATCAGAATTAGTCTGGCCTAGAAAAATTCAATAATGGCCTTCAGAGTTTGATGGTTAACATCGCTGATTGATAAACCTCTTTTTGATTTGGCGGTAGAAGCTGCATAAAAAAAATTAGATGTCAATTTACAAATTTGAAATATTGAACACTAATAAAATATAATTAACAAGATTTATACCTGCCAAATCTTCTAATGAGAGATCATACTTGCTTTCAAAATGTGCTTTGTCATTGATGCAGGAGCATCCAAGAGCCTTTCAAAAAATTGTCTAAGGAAGGAAGCTGTCGCGATTTCGTGACATGTCACGAAATCATGACCAAAAGAAGAGAGAGATGAGGAGGAAAACTGTCACGATATCATGATAGACAAAGTGTCACGATATCGCGACACAAAGTAGAGAGAGAAGCAGTGGACAAAAGATTTCGTGATATAGCAACATGTTGCGTTATCGCGACCCGCAGATGAAAGAGACGGTGAGAATGAAAATTGTCGCGATATCACAACAGAAAAAGTGTCGCGATATCGCGACACCGAAAGGAGAGAGATGGCGCAGACAAGGAGATGTCACGATTTTGTGACATGTCACAGTTTTGCGACCTGAATGCAAGTGAAGACGCCAGCGGAGGAATATGTCCCAATTTCGTGACATGTCACAATTTTGTGACCCGTAGAGGAGAGAGAAAGCACGGAAGAGAGGATGTCACGATTTTGTGACATGTCACAGTTTTGCGACCCGTAGAGGAGAGAGATGGCACAGACGAGGAGATGTCACGATTTTGTGACATGTCATAGTTTCACGACCTACAGAGGAGAGAGAAGATGCAGTGGAGAAGATGTCACGATTTCCCGACATGTCACATTTTTGCAACCAAAAGATGACGAAGCAGCCGAAGGAGAAAGATGTCGCGATTTCACGACATGTCATTTTCGTGACCAGAGGGCGAAGAAAGAAGCCAAGGGAGGAATATGTCATGATTTTGTGACATGTCGCATTTTTGCGACCAGAAAGCGAAGGAGGAGCCAAAGGAGATAAATTTCGCGATTTCGTGACATGTCGCATTTTCACGACCAGAAGGCGGAGAAGGAGCCCAAGGAGGAAAATGTCACGATTTCACGACATGTCACATTTTCGCGACCAAGAGGCGAGTGAAGGAGTCAAAGGAGAAGATGTCATGATTTTATGACATGTCACATTTTTGCGACTCGAAGAAGCGAGAGGAAGCAGAGAGGAAAAGATGTCACGATTTTGTGACATGTCGCATTTTTGCGACTAGAAGAGAAGAGAAAGTGGATGAAGAGAAAAGTGTCATGATATCGTGACACGTCACAATTTTGTGACCCAAAGAGGAGAGAGAAGGCGATGGAGCAGAAATGTCACGATATCATGACATGTTGGGTTTTCGCGCCCGAAGGGAAAGCCGAAGACGAAGAGTCGAAAAGGGAGACGTTTTGAATACCAAGACAATGAAGCGGCATGGGTAGACAAAATGAAAGGTTCTGGGAGATGAAACGAAGGGCCACCAGATGGAAAGTAGATCGTCATGCCAAAAAATTATAAAAAGGGAAAGTAGAGTCGTGCACAAGGTTCAGAGTCCGGCCCCAGGCAGGGTAGATCAGATTCGAGGGTCGAGGTCCATTCTGATCCTGCTTGGTTGTGTGTGTCTTCCAAGAAGAGCTTCAGATACTAGAAGGTGTAGACAGATCGTCGAACGTGAGGCAGTTTACACGGATTTGTGAATATGGAAGCACGATCTATAGATTTGAGACAAAAGGCTGTGGTGCTATTGATCTGTAGACAGAACTCTGAATAGTATGGCTACGGTGATTTTTCAGAGCGTGGTGTTTTGACAGAGTGTAGAGAGAGTTGTAGAGCCAAAGGAAAAAGAGATAGAGGGCTGTAGATTGCAATGTGTTTCTCCCAGATACAGGAAAAACAGAGAATTGAATGAAAATATAGAACACTACGCCTACGGGCTAGTGTTGTAATTGTAATTGTAATCAAAAATTGTTGAATGAAATTTTGAAATTTAGATTTAAATTTTTGTGTCTCCATCAAGTGGAAATCATGTGGGCTTTTCCCACGCAGGTAGGGTCGAAGTCCGACCCCAGGTAGGGTAGATCAGATTCGAGGGCCGAGGTCCATTCTGATCCTGCTTGGCTGTGTGTGTCTTCCAAGAAGAGCTTCGAATACCAGAAGGTGTAGATAGATCTTCGAACGTGAGGCAGTTTACACGGATCCATGAAGATGGAAGCACGATCTAAGATTTGAGACAGAAGGCTACAGCGTTGTTGATCTGTAGACAGAACTCTGAATAGTATGGCTACGGTGATTGTTCAGAGCGTGGTGTTTCGACAAAGTGTAGAGAGAGTTGCAGAGTCGAAGTAAAAAGAGACAGAGGGCTGTAGATTGCAATGTGTTTCTCCTAGATACGGGAAAGACAGAGAATTGAATGAAAATATAGAACACTACGCCTACAGGCTAGTGTTGTAATTGTAATTGTATTCAAAAATTGTTGAATGAAATTTTGAAATTTAGATTTAAATTTTTATGTCTCCATTAAGTGGTATCAGAGTCAGAAGATTCTGAGCATGTAAGTAGAGCGCCAAACGTGAGGCAGCTTGCACCAGGATCTGTGGAAGAGTGGTGAGAAGATAGAAGGGTTGATTTGAAAGAGTTCGAGTCCCTGTGTAGAATAAGGCGATAGAATAGTGCAGAAGTGAAGGGCACTTCTCCACCAACCTCGGGTGTTTTATGTAGGAGCATCCAGGAGCCTTTCAAAAAATTGGCTAAGGAAGGAAGTTGTCACGATTTTGCGACATGTCACGAAATCATGACCAAAAGAAGAGAGAGATGAGGAGGAAAATTGTCACGATATCACGACAGATAAAGTGTCATGATATCGTGACACAAAGTAGAGAGAGAAGCAGCGGACGGAAGATGTTGTGATATCGTGACATGTCGCGTTATCGCGACCCGCAGATGAAAGAGATGGCGAGAATGAAAACTGTCACGATATCACGACAAAAAAAGTGTCACGATATCGTGACATCGAAAGGAGAGAGATGGTGCAGATAAGGAGATGTCGTGATTTCATGACATGTCACAGTTTCACGACCTAAAGGCAATTGAAGATGCCAGTGAAGGAAGATGTCACGATTTTGTGACATGTCACAGTTTTGTGACCCATAGAGGAGAGAGAAAGCACAGAAGAGAGGATGTCATGATTTCATGACATGTCATAGTTTCGTGACCCGTAGAGGAGAGAGATAGCGCAGACAAGGAGATGTCATAATTTCATGACATGTCACAGTTTTGCGACCCATAGAGGAGAGAGAAGGTGCAGTGGAGAAGATGTCACGATTTTGTGACATGTCGCATTTTCATGACTAGAAGACGACAAAGCAGCCGAAGGAGAAAGATGTCACGATTTCGCAACATGTCGCATTTTCACGACCAGAGGGCAAAGAAAGAAGCCAAGGGAGGAAGATGTCGCGATTTCATGACATGTCGCATTTTTGCGACCAGAAAGTGGAGGAGCCAAAGGAGAGAAATGTCACGATTTCACAACATGTCACATTTTTGCAACCAGAAGGCGGAGAAGGAGCCCGAGGAGGAAAATGTCACGATTTCATGACATGTCACATTTTCACGACCAAGAGGCGAGCGAAGGAGCCAAAGGAGAAGATGTCGTGATTTCATGACATGTCACATTTTCGTGACCCGAAGAAGCGAGAGGAAGCAGAGAGGAAAAGATGTCGCGATTTCATGACATGTCACATTTTTACGGCCAGAAGAGAAGAGAAAGTGGATGACGAAAAAAGTGTTGCGATATCACGACACCTCATGATTTTGTGACCTAAAGAGGAGAGAGAAGGCGATGGAGCAGAAATGTCACGATATCGCAACATGTCAGGTTTTCATGCCCAAAGGGAAAACCAAAGACAAAGAGTCAAAAAGGGAGACGTTTCGAATACCAGGACAACGAAGCACATGGGTAGACGAAACTAAATGTTCCAGGAGATGAAACGAAGGGCCACTAGATGGAAAGTAGATCATCATGCCATAAAATTATAAAAAGGGAAAGCAGAGTCGTGCACAAGGGTCAGATTCTAGCCCCAGGCAGGGTAGATCAGATTCGAGGGTCGAGGTCCATTCTGATCCTGCTTGGCTATGTGTGTCTTCCAAGAAGAGCTTTAGATTCCAGAAGGTGTAGACAGATCACTGAACATGAGGCAGTTTACACAGATCCATGAAGATGGAAGCACGATCTACAAATTTGAGATAGAAGGCTACGGTGTTGTTGATCTGTAGACAGAACTCTGAATAGTATGGCTACGGTGATTGTTCAGAGCGTGGTGTTTCGACAGAGTGCAGAGAGAGTTGCAAAGCCAAAGTAAAAAGGGACAGAGAGCTGTAGATTGTAATGTGTTTCTCCCAGATACGGGAAATATAGAGAATTGAATGAAAATATAGAACACTACGCCTGCAGGCTAGTGTTGTAATTGTAATTGTATTCAAAAATTGTTGAATGAAATTTTAAAATTTAGATTTAAATTTTTGTGTCTCCATCAATCATTTGGAGACAGTTTCAACCTCGTCGACACTTGTGGAAAACCAATGAATGGAATACCTGTCAATCTGTTAATATCTCTAGGGATGATGCTGAGAAGCAAATTTCTTTTTCATACTCTAATATTCACCATAGCCCTATCATGGTCATAACTGGATATAATATGTTGCAGGAGGACTTTATCTGTTCTAAATTTTGGTATGGAAACAAGAGTTTTTAAACCTGCATTATTGATCCACCTAAAGTCCATCCTTGGGGTTTTCATCAAATCTAAAATCAAAGTGCACAAAAAATTATTAAATTTTGGTGCAGGGGTTTAAGGGACGGCCATCTCAAGAAGTTGGAAGTTGAAGAAAAAGGATTGGAAATTGAAAGGTTGACTGGAAAGGTTAGCTTTGGTTGCAGTATTCATAGAAACAAAATGGAAAAAATAATAGTTGATGCCCTTTTATAGATTAAAGAAACAGGGTTGACATGTGGAAGCATTGTATTGGACATGCAATGTTGCTGATTGAACGTGTGACACATGGCAGAAGAACCGAATCTTTTATGCATCCTCTAGAATGTAGGATCGGGTCCTATTCTGCATCTAGTTGGTGATCAAAATATATTGTGCACCCGATCTGAGACCATGTTATATTATGCACCCGATGGGTGACTGTTGGAACAAAATTTGCCTTCGATTAATAGTGTTGTGCCTTAGACTTTGCCAACATTGAATAGACAGATCTTGCTTGAGATCATCTATCTAGTCTCTAGAGAAGGCTGGTTCCTTTGAGTTTTTTATAGAAAGGGGAACAAGAGATAAGGGAAATATAGCCTAAGCTAGAAAATTTTCTCACAGTATAGATTGGACAACAACAAACATTGATGATGCAGATTACTACTTTCAGAGTTTTCTTTATATCTTCTTTATAAAAACATGAATTCCTAAGTGTGACTTTTAGATGTTCGTCTAAAAGCATGTAAATATCTTTTAATGTTCAACTCTAGAAACAAGATTTATACATGCACAGTCCAGATTTTAGAACAGATACATTATAAAACTTAGAATGAATAAAAGTTAAAACACCAGATACATACACTTGAACACAGAAGTTTCGAAAGCCAGAAGAAGAAATCTTTTATTACTTGTAATCCAGTACATGTACATCAATCTTGTAAACATCCAAGAGCCGACCTTTTTTTGGAGTCTCTCACCCCTATATATACCCTAAAAGAGTATCTTTTTCTAAGTACATCTTACTATTTTACAAGCAATCATCTATAGTTTCTAATAATACACAAGTCTTCTATGAATTAGATATCTTCTCTATAGATTAGATTCTAGACGAGCCTGTCACATTTTCAATCATCTGGCAAGCCTGCTCTATCCTAGATTTTTGATAATCATGTCAAAAATCACTTCTTGATGTCAGTGCATGCCTTTGATTACCAAAAATACATTTTATTCCTTTACAGTTGGCGTGTCGCGAAATCGCGACATTCTTTCCTTGCTTTGCTCTTTTGCCGCCTCTAGCCGTGAAAATGAGACATGTCGTGAAATCACGACATTCTTTCCTTGCTTTGCTCTTCTGTCGCTTCCAGCCATAAAAATGAGACATGTCATGAAATCACGACATTCTTTCCTTGCTTTGCTTTTCTGTCGCTTCCAACCACGAAAATGAGACATGTCGCAAAATTGTGACATTCGTCTCTTGCTTTGCTCTTCTGTCGCTTCCAACCATGAAAATGAGACATGTCACGAAATCACGACATTCTTTCCTTGCTTTGCTTTTCTATCGCTTCCAGCCACGAAAATGAGACATGTCACGAAATTGCGACATTCTTTCCTTGCTTTGCTTTTCTGCCGCTTCCAGTCGTGAAAATGAGACATGTCATGAAATCGTGACATTCTTTCCTTGCTTTGCTTTTATGCCGCTTCTAGCCGTGAAAATGAGACATGTCGCGAAATCACAACATTCATCTCTTGCTTTGCTCTTCTACCGCTTCTAGCCGCGAAAATGAGACATGTCGTGAAATCGCGACATTCTTTCCTTGCTTTGCTTTTCTGCCGCTTCCAGCCGTGAAAATGAGACATGTCATGAAATCGTGACATTCTTTCCTTTGCGTTGCTCTTTTGTTGCCTTCAGCCGTGAAAATGCGACATGTCGCGATATCGCGACACTTTTGCCTCCTTACTCCCTTTTGTTGCTCTTAGCCGCGAAAATACAACATGTCGCGATATCGCGACACTTTTGCCTCCTTGCTCCCTTTTGTTGCTCTTAGCCATGAAAATACAACATGTCGCGATATCGTGACACTTTTGCCTCCTTGCTCCCTTTTGTTGCTCTTAGCCGCGAAAATACATGTCGCGATATCGCGACACTTTTACCTCCTTGCTCCCTTTTGTTGCTCTTAGCCGCGAAAATACAACATGTCACGATATCACGACACTTTTACCTCCTTGCTCCCTTTTGTTGCTCTTAGCCGCAAAAATACAACATGTCACGATATCGCGACACTTTTACCTCCTTGCTCTTTCTCTTTGCTTTTTCCCACGAAAATGCAACATGTCGTGATATCACGACACTTTTTCCTCCTTGCTCTTTCTCTTTGCTTTTTTCCACAAAAATGCAACATGTCGCGATATCGCGACACTTTTTCCTTCTTGCGGTGTTTTGCTTTTTCTTTGATCTTTAGCATATGGGCCACTTCGGTCTTCTTGGAAAATATGCAAAAAGGTGCATCAACTATTTTTCTGTAGTTAGTCACTTTTTGACTAACAATGACTAGACCATAGTATGTAATCAGTTAAAACCTGAATCATACTATACATCTGGTCGGTGACCAGATCATTTTCTGCTTCCAATCCGAAATCGGATCATATTATGCATTCGATTCAAATTCAGATTATATTATGCATTCGGTCCAAGACAGGATCATAGTATATATTCGGTCGTTGGATGGATCATTTTATGCTTCCATTCTAAAATCGGATTGTGTATGCATCCGGTACTTGACTAGATCATATTATGTATTTGGTCTATTATCAGACTATATTATGCATCCAGTTTGCAACCAGGTCATATTATGCATCCGGTCCACGATCAGATGATATTATGCATCTAGTACGTTATCGGATCTTATTATGCATCTGTTTTAGTGTTGGATCAAGTTTTATAAAGTGGCTTGCATCGCCAAACTCCTTTTTCACCAGGTCCGATCAGAAATTTGAAATTTGCCATTTTTTTTGAAAAATAAGGTCATTCGCAATGCCATCATACATGCAATTTTCTAGGATTCATCAAGTTTTCACAATATATTAGCCATTTTTTACAAGTACCTTTCAGGTCCTACCTCTTATGCATAACCATCTTCTTTGGAATTAACAATTGTTCTTTAAATGTAGATTGGCTCAATCAGGGATCCGATGGTATCCTGATTGAAGGTAAATCTTATTGAATTATTTGCATACTTGAGTTGGTAATAGGAGGTTATCAATTTAAGAAATGGGATATCGGTCCTTCACCGTAACCTTGTTGAGCACTCTACAAATTATTTAAAGTTACCACAAGTTATCTTCCCTCTATGCAAACACAAGCAATATTTGGCAAGGTGAAGCATTGGGTTGGATAAGATTTGGATTTGGAACATGATCTTATTGTTCTCTAGAATGGATCTACAATAGACTAGTGCATTAGGTAGAACCATTCCTATAACCAACTTTATGGGATGCTTGATCTAAAAATGGATTTGTGCTCATGAAGGTGATGTGAAGACATCATGGTATATCAAGACCACTTGGTCCATTTGGTAACATTGTCCTTGTTGGATATCTAAAATAAACTTGAAAGAAATGGTATAAAGTTTCTCTTACTAAAATATGATCATCAAGAGTATAAACTTGTCTATATGATCAATCATCGTACAACATTGTTTAGCACTAATGACAAAGATTTTGTTGGGTGGCACAACATTTGAAAATTGTAGCATTGCTTGTTGAGTATGATGGTGATGCTTCAAAATTGGGCTCATAAATTCCATGGTACTTCCATGGAACAATATCATAGAGTACCTCATCCTTTAAGGATTTGATGTAAAATGAGAGGTAGCATTGTACTATGACATGGATGGTTTTCCTTATTGAAACCATCCAACATTGTATGGTTAAGGATGATGTATCTTTATCATCTTTATCTACTAGACTATATCTATATAAATCAAGTTCATCTCGCTCATGTTATCAACAATGAAGTCCAAATGTTCTCCTTGCATTCACATCTTTGTGTGAAAGAGGCATGCCACTTTGTTTGGATTATTTGGCAACACTTTTAGTTTTCTAATGAGGGCATTTAGGCCTATGTCCATGATTTTCTTCCCTTTATCCCATGTTGAGAAGGAAGAAGGCATCTATTCAAATATAATATAAATTCTTGTCCTTAAATCAAAAAAATTAATAGGAATGACACTTGTTTTGGTTGTGAAATCAACTCTTGTGATATGTAAACCACTTGTTAGTTTTCTAGCATCTTCTTGTACTAGTTTTTTCACAACTATATTTTGCTCTAAGGTTTAGTGTTAGGGTTAGGATCACTTTTGTCCTTCTTGGTTTGTAAATTTTGGTTGCAGTTGGACACCTTAATTTTTTAACTATTCCTCCATATTTACCATATATGTATATGGTTTTGCTAGTGTGGTGATATTAAGAAAATCCATTTCTATTTGGATGCATTTATGCAAATAATTATGATATACAAGAGTCTTAAGTTGTTTTAGGATGCTTGGTGATGACAATGACTATGATTCACTTCATATATCACTAAATATTAACATCAGTACTCAGATCCACTTGATCTCCTTCCCATGAACAAGATGCTCTTCTCAAGAATGACTATAAACCAAAATTTCATCAAAGAAAACCAAAATAAATTTATGCAAAAATGGATGAAAATTATTGTTCATGAGAATTTGGAATGTAGAAGGTGCATTGGTGAAGTCAAATGGTATTACCAAGAACTCATAATGGCCCTCATGAGTATGAAATGTAGTTTTGGAAATATCTTCTTCCTTGAGCTGGATCTGATGGTACCCAAAATGAAGATCTAATTTAGAGAAAAATATAGTCCCATGCAACTCATCCAACAATTCATCCACTACTAGAATATGAAACTTATCCTTAATGGTGATCTTATTGAGCTCACAAAAACATATTCACCATAAACCATCCTTCTTTCTCACTAATAAGATAGTTGAAGAGTATGGGTTATTGGGGTGAATGACTCTAGCTTTTAATAATTCCTGTAGTAACTTCTTAATATCTGAATTAAGAGCATGAGGGTATCGGTACGGCCTAATGTTAGGTGGTACACTACTAGGGACCAATGGAATGGTATGATCGTTTGAGCAGTGTGATGGCAATTCAATTGGTTTAGTAAAGACTACATTATGCTTTGTCAAAACAAGTTTCTTTGATCCATTATTGTATTAGGTGGCTAGATGGAAAATATATGTGTAATGACCCCACGAGATGATTTTTTTAACAAATTATCCATACAACTGGAACTGATAATCTAAGGAGACCCTACTTTTGAACCATGAAGAGTGTATGACTATCCATTCTATGAAAACTGCATCCATAGTTTAGAAATGTTCCATGAGATGGTACCCAAGGTACGCAACCACTGAGCTCCTAACATAATATCACATCCCCCTAATTAAAGAGAAAACGTATCTTGTTTGAGCTCATAATTTTTAATATTTAATTTGACATTATGGTATTTTCTTTTACAAGGTATGGTCCCTCCATTTTCCACCATGACCTTAAAGGAATTGCATGTGTGTATGTAACAATTGGCCTACTTGGCAATTTGAGGATCAATAAAGTTATGTGTGCTACCTAAGTCAATAAGGATTATAAGGCATTGGCATTTGAAAAAACCTACAAATTTTATAGTTCATGGAGTAGTAATCCCTACAATAGCATGGATCAAATTTTTTTCCTGAGGTTCTTCATGTGTTTCCTCATCATGTTGATATTATGCTTCGGTTGTGTCTTCTTCATCATCACTTTGGTCATTGTTGGCGGGGTCCTCTACATCTATTAGGAAAAACATCTTTTGGGTGCACATATGCCCCTTGAAATATTTTTCATCACAATTATAACACAACCCTTGGGCTCGTCAAGCATCTATTTCCTCGGTGGTCAAGTCCGTTGAAGATATGGATTTATTTTCATGATTTATTGTAAGCTTGGGAGGAAAAGAGGGTTTGGTTGGTTGAAATTTAGATGTCCTCCTTTGAGCAGTAAATTTGTATTCGGCCATCCGTGCTAAGCTTATGTTCTGCATCATTAGTTCAGATTAAACATCTTAACCTTAGCTTGAAGATTATCCTTTAAAACAGTGATGAAATGGCTCATAAAAAACCCTTCATTTAGCCACATAGTCCTGATAGAAAATTTTTCAAATTGAGCCTGGTAATCTCGAATTGAAGATGTTTGTTTCAACTTGGTCAATGCTCATTGGAAATCATCATACACAGTAGGGCCAAAAATTGTTAGGACTATAATGGAATGAACAATATGAGATGTATATTGATACAAATGAGTTACAATATATAGGTAGAAGGTCTATATGATGACATGGCAAGTGTCAAATGAAACTGACAAGTGTCAAAAAGTAGGTATAGTGCACTTTAATTTTAACATTCTCCCTTAAAGTGCACTATCCTAACTAAAGAAAAAAACAAGTCAATATTAGGTAACATTCCTCCTTAATATTGACTTCTCTAAAAGAACCCTATCATCCTCTTTATTGCTGATTTGGTCTAGACTCGTGCTCTATGCGCTTGGCTTTCCACCTGTAAATAATGCTAGATCAACGGTGTATACATATCGGTATGTTGCCACAGGGTCAGCCACTTCATTGGATCTGTTGTCACTGGGTCAGTCGTCTAAGTGCCTCAGGGTCATCTTGGGTGCCTCAGGGTCAGCCACTTTTGGGTATGTTGCCTCTGTAGGTCATCCTCAAAGGATGTTGCCTCTCGTAGATCACTGACTAGATTCACCATGAATATCAAATCTTCCCTCATGGTGAACCGAATCTAGAAGGTGTCGATATCTACCGAAAATGCACCTTAATAAAAAAAACGAGCCATGAAATACAATAAAATATAAGCCATAGAATTCAAATATAGAGGAGAAGAAGAAGAAGAGAAGAGAATCTTCTGAAGTGTCTTCGTCTATAGTTTTTAGAAGTAGATCCAGAAAAGTCTTCGAATAGAATCTAGGGTGTCTATGTCTGTAGTTCCTAGAGTAGGTGTCCTTATGGTAATCTCCTCATCCTACCGGAATGCATGGGTAACCAGCCGCTGCATCCGCCAGGTCCTCTAGAGAAGGTGACTAGATACTAGGATCACATACAATTTGCCTTGGGAGTGTCGGGTACAACCAAGAGTGCACTCCAAGGTATAAAACTTTGAGGTTAAAAAATGCAAAGAAAACAACCTCAAAATTATAAATGGATACCACTAATGTATCCGTCTTGAAAAATATTTCCGACGACTATAAATACCCCTATATTCCACTCCAATAAAGCCTTCATTTTGGATTAAAAATAACAGCATTTCTCTCATCGCTCAATAACGGCATTAAAAAAATAGCACTTCAATGTTTCCTTGCAGGAAATATTAAATGGATTTACATGGTATTTCCATTTCCACTCTCCATATGGATAATGCAGAAAAGTAAAATTATCAATACCAAGTCCCCATATGAAACATTATTTCAACTTCATCTAATAGTGTTGGCCCATCATAATTTTAAAACATAAAAAACATATGGGGCCAAATCACATTAAAAAAAAATGTGTGCTCAGGCAGCCACAAAACTTAGAAATCTGGTCACAGTTCCATGACGCACAGATTGTAACACAGACTGTAACAAGTTTGATGCAACGCGCTGCCTTCGTTAAACTTGTGCCCCCTCTTACCGTCAACAGCAGTCTATTTTTCTGAACAATCTACTCACCACGCTTTCGAGTGCTCACCATGCTGCTGAAACTGCTCGGAAAATACTGCCTTCACACGAGCAGAGATGAAATGAGAGATAGCCAGATCTGGGCCTCCATCTCCAGTCACCAACCGGGTATTTATGGATAATGATCAATATCCCGTGATTGATTTTTGTGTCTTTTTGCACTCCTTCGTCGCCGCTAATGACGTCGAACTCTCATAGAATAGACCTGTAAAAACAAAACAAATACAGATACTGCAAATGGCTTTCAACACCTCAACGTCTGTGACCTTTGTCTTCACAGTTTGCATTGAGGAAAAAAATAGGTAAAAATACTTTTCACCCCATAAAATACCGGCTCTCTAGAAAAAACAGGCTTCCTTTTCTCATCAGTATTGGACCATCTCCACGTGCGACAGCTGCAGCCTTTATTGCCTTGAATTCGTAAGAATCGGTTTCAATTTTAATTATGCAAATAGGAGAAATTTTTCTCAGAAATACACTTGGCATATTGTACCAAATTTTTGCCACACCGAATAGCTCCACCAGCGCGCAACTCCCTAGGCGATATGCCGAAAAACTTCTGAGCGGATATGGTGCAGGCTTCTCGGTAATCTTTACTCTCACAACGTCATCGGCCAAAAGGGTTTGATACATCAGGAATACACAGGCATGAGGTCGGGCAGGAATATTGGAAGTTTGCAAAATTGTGGGTGAACCTCCACAAGGATAAAATACGCAGTGGTCATGTAGGTTGATTTCTTGTCGGTTCTCTGGATTAAAACAGGTTCAACATTCTCGCCTGCACGCCGTGACACCGCGCACATCAAACGGCCACGAACACCGGCCCATCCACCATGCCGCATCAGAATCTCCGATTTGACAAAATTTGCCCTCCAATAAAAATACCTCTCCATTAACTTTAGAGCTCCAAATAGCTCTTCACGTACAGATAACACACACCATCACTTCGGTATTTTGAAATGAGCAGCAATCGGGGCCGTAACAACTGTATAATATTAAACAAAAGTTGAATCTCCGACAGAACTCAAACAATCATTATCTTGGCCACCATTCCATTCCATTTGAAGCCGATTAAACAATCACATGCGGCGGTCAAATGTTCAGCAACCTCGGGTTCTTCTCTGTGAAACGAAATCCTCCATTGGCCGCATCGCAGTGTAAGCGAGCTCCTCCATCCCGTGCATCATTCCTCCTCTTGTGAGCCAAAATTAGTCATTAATTCATGATAATTCATTACAATATATAGCTTGGGAATGTAACTGACGAATCTCCCAAGTTAGTAAAAGACAAATACATGAGAATATGTAACATACGAATCTCCCAAGTGGGGAAAAGAC
>JAQPPZ010013986.1:0-69739 GCA_028583015.1 Wollemia nobilis
ATTTTATTCGTGATGAAGTTCCAAAGCACAACATACAACTCCAATACATTCCCACTGATGTGCAAGTTGTAGATATCTTCACCAAGGCACTTTCCCGTGTCAAATTTGAATTGTTCCGCAATATTCTTGGTATTTGCCAATAATGTAATAAGGGGGTATGTTAGCATATCATAGTGCATAAGGTTATCACATTATAGGATTTAATAAAATAAGCACCATGTAATGCGCTCTCTGATTAATAAGTTGGTTAGCAAACCAACTTGGGTGGTTCAACCACCCGAACCACCCTCAATGCAATGTATATAATCTTCATTCCATATCAATGAAAATGCTTCGACATTTTATTCTAATCTATGTTTTTAGAATATTACCTCCTCCAATATTTTAATATGAAATGTTGATGGCTTTTCATTATATATGTGAATTCTCTTTCCTTTAAATGGAATCTCCAAATGCGAATAGTCCAGGGAGAGGTATCCTCCTAATTTTACTATGAACTCCCTTGAGAGGCACATGCTAAAGTATGGCTCCAGGTTAACCACTACCACTTCTTGGATGACCATAATTTGTGGCATACTATGAAGGATGATGAAAATATCTTTGATTACTCCCACCATTTTGATCAGAGTTCCATATAACTACAACACTCCTGGGCTAATTCTTGTATATTCCATCCCCATCACTTCACATACTGCCTTTGGTATGATAGTAGTCGCAGCTCCAGAGTAAATCATACAATTATGTACAATCCACCCTTCCATTATGAGTGATAAATAAAATGGGGATGGCCTATTCTTTCCTATGGCCGAAGTTGGTAGTGCTTTTGCCAAGACTATTTGAGAAGGATTTCTCTTTTGATCTTTAGCAGTCTTCAAAGACTCTTGTAGTAGGTCAACTTGTCTAGGCAATTGTAGTGCATCATACAAGCTTACTTTTACGGGTATATTCTTCATTTCTTCCATAATATTATAATTTGAGATGGTCAAAGCCTTCTCTTCTAAAACCCTCTCATACTTGTCTCGGTACTGTTGAGTAGCTTCTACCCTTTGTCGCTTGGTCAATGACAAGTATTTGAGGCGCTCTTTGGCTTGCTCTTTCATTTCATTCTGAGTTTGGGCAGTTGTTGTTGATTGTGAAGTTGATGCCTTTGTTTGTGCCTTTACCTAAGTTTTCTTAGGCAGTAAATCCTTCAACATGATAGAATCATGTTTCTTAGCCATTGCACCAGACACTTTCGTTGGAGGTTGTCCTTTTCATCTTGCATATTTGGTTCTGCAGGCACCTTTAAGGGTTCAAGCTCAGCTGGATCTACAGTTACTAGCTTCTTTCCAGACCTTGTAAGAACCAAAACTTGCTCTAAGGATGGCATCATAAAGTTGTGATCAACCTCCCTGATCATATTGACTTGTCCATCGACCGAACTCTCTGCTAGCTTTTGCACATAATTCATATGCACCATACAAGTTTCTTCTCCATGAGGATTGTTGCATTTAGAACACCAGTACACCCTTTATGTTGCACTAGTCTCCTTGTTTGCTAGCACTGTTGTGCTCTTCTCAAGGCCTCTACTAGCAGATGCTTGCTCTCGAGTAATTGGTAGAGTTTAAAATCTCCTTGATATAAATTTAGCCTCGACTTGTTTCTTCCTTACCGTTGTAAGGTCATTTGATATCTTCCTTAAGGCTAAATTATTAGATTTTGCCTCTTGTAATAATGCTATGAAAGAATCAGGATTAGAAGGTGTAGAGGGCACTGGCAGAGGCAGAGGTGCTGGTGGCGTGGGTAACGACAATGGGACCAGTGGTACCGATAATGCTGGAAAGGGAAAATGTGCGGGTAATTGTGGTATTGATCGATTAGGTAACTGTGGAAAGCTTTGAGCTAGGTGTTGTGGAATAGGGATAGGAGCAATTTGAGGTGGGCTTGAACTCCATGAGGAAACTAGGTACATGGAAGGCATTGGCTACAAAAACGCACTGGAATACAAATACTATGGAAGGTTAGGAAGAATGACCATAGTAATTTTTGGGGGAAGCCTGCCTACGATAATCAAGTCAGATTCGGCCTACTATGTCTGTGTGTACAGGTCTAGGAATGTAGTCACATTGGCTTGTTGCACGACCATACCAATTTTAGTGCTAAATACCCTGAGGTAATAGAACGTGACTTGTTCATGTGTGGGCCACAAACCATCAGGAACCCTTTGCCACTTCGAGCGAACCTGACGTTGAAATCAACTATCTCCTTCTGCAGATGTCTTTAAATCATTGTAAACTGATGCAACAAGGAGTATGGGTTAGCTTGTTCATAAAAAAATTTAATCAACAATTTTGCCAACTGATCCCATGAGGTAATAGTGCCAAGTTGCAACGATCGATACCAATATAACAACTTCCCTCTCAATGACAATACCAACAACTTTACCATCATGTCTTCATCCATTATCCCATGGATCGTAGCCAAAGAAGCTACATCCTGAATATGTTCATAAGCTATTTTACCAGTACCATCATAGGTCAGTAAAGTCTTCAAAGCTGCTTGGGACACTAGATTTTGTGCTTGTAATTTCAAGGTCCCTGAGCTATTCCATGCTGGGAACTACCTTGGTGGTTGTGGCTATTGTGGTGGTTGATTTTGGGCCATATGGACTAGTATGTGAGGTGGAGCTTTAGGAATGCTAGTGGCTGTGCGAGGTGATGTCTTTGCACTCAAGGACCGATGTTCGTCTAGCCCGAGGAAACCTTTGCACACCTTCATTACCTTTTGGGAGGCCTACACCCCATAGAAACTGTCTATCTTGAGGAACACTAGTGGCAGTACTAACTAGGCTTGTGGGAGCAAAAAATACACTAGCTAGTCATGAGGATGTGATAGATGGTATATGAGATGTGTGAGGTAATGAAGATGCATGATGTGGAGTGGCTAATTGAGGATGCTCTCCTAACCTTTGGATATCAAGCTCATAGAACTCAATGGGATTTTTAGGATTTTTGACCTTTGATCTTGTATTCATGAGACACAACTTTTGTTGTACTTACATTTGGAGATTTCTAGATGTAATCGAGTCGTCAGATGTTCTAATTATACAAAATGAAGGTGAACATCAAACCTTAATACTATGAAAGTGGAACTTTTTGGTGTCCCATCGAGCGTGCCAAAAACTGTTGGTCAAATATCTGCCTAATCAACAAAACTACGTTTGTGCGCCCTATATATGGCCAACATTGAATGATCGGAGGAAATAAATGTCCTCTGTATCAATCTCTAGAGAGGGCTAGCTCCCAATATAAATCCTACACTGGTTGAAGACTAGAGTTATAAGAAAGAAATTAGAAATTGTGAAAAGAGATGGGAAATATGGCCATAGGCCAAAAGCATAGGATTTGGGGTAGAATAACAGAAGGAAATTCACCCAAGCATGAAATAGCATGTAATAAAATAAAAGCAATAGAATTTACTTATAAAATTGCAAGAACAACCTTCAAAATAACACTCTAGCACTCACTCCCTTATTAGCACTATTTAAATTCAAATGTAGAATTTTAAACTTCACAGCAATTTGGAACATGAATGTAAAATAGAAGTGCATGAATACAGAAGAAAATTGCACACAAGATCACTTGAAAATTTAGAAGCCTGGTGTCTTTTATTGATGTAGAGAACTTGGAGAGTTTTCTCGCAAAGTGTCTAACCTCCTTTTACAATGAGAATTCAGTAGTATTTATAGAGGATTTCACCTATTTCATTAAATATACATGGAGACAAAATGATCGTAGATCAGGAACCATAGTGAGGAAATTCCTCCTTGGAATTATTAAAAATTCATCCTCTTGGAACAACGATCCATATTTCAAGAAAAAATTTCCAAGAAATCAGTATCTTGGGCGTCGGTGCACAGAAAATTAAGGGACGTTTGATGCCTTGAAAACGCACTCCCGCTTTGGAAATCATGAAAATCCTCCTATGCTTTTAACACGATTTTCTTCTTTGCTTGGATTCACAATTTGAGTTACTCGTCACCACCATTATTTAATGCTTGTCACAACCTACTGTGGGTACCTTTAAAATTTGGGCATCGACAAAGAATATGCTTTGATTAATTACATCCCCTGTTGACCATGGAAAAACCATCCTTCTTATTTCAGGAAAAAATCATTAACAGTTGAACATCTTAATCACGTTCACACCGTCTCTTTAACAATCACTTTCGCCCTTAAAAAGGGTGACAAGGATAGTTGCCTTCCCATTGGGACGACTACGATTTTGACTAGTCAACACCGCCTCATCCTAGGAGCGTTCACCCGATTTTGCTTTATGGGCGCGCTCGTGCAATTTCATTCTTGGGAACGCATTCACCCATGGGAGAGGCGAATGGGATGTTCGCCCCTCAACCAGGGTGAAAGCGACATCATTTTGTTTTTGGAGCGCATTCGCCCATGGGAGAGGCAAATGGGATGTTCGTCCCTCAACCAGGGCGAACGCGATGTTGACTTGTCGTGCGCCTTTTAATTGTTGTGCCTATTTTTGATTTCCTTCGTCCATAGTACTTTTTTCACCCATAGTTGGGGCGAATGGAGCTTTCACCCCAACCTTGGGACGAACATATTTTCTTCATGATGGCAATCTTAATCAATTCGCCCCAAAGTGGTACGAATGTGACTTGCAGATTTCATCTTTGGGTGCTACTGTAGCTTTGCCATTTTATCATTCCTTTAATTTTCCTTTCCCTTAATGAAGATTGCATAGGGTCTTTGGCTTGGAGGGAATGCGTTTCTATTTTTGCAATGATATTAACCTCTCCATCTTTAACTACTTAATAAAATCTAAATTTTCCATACAATGCATTGTTTCCAAGCACCAAGACCGAAGAGAAGGTCGAAAAAATAAAAAAAATAAAAATAAAAATAACTGCAATGGTCAAAATATTATATTCATTGGATTAACATAATATTTTTCCGTGTTACAATCAAAATGCTTCATCAAAATAAAACAAAAATCTCAATGTGGCAACGTACAAAACTGCCAATAACTTGCAAAAAAATATTCTTTTCATCTATATTTTACTTTTTGATCCTTGTACATAATATTTGAAACCCTATCATCATATTTATCTTGAAGTAATATCATCCATGGTTTCAAAATTATCTAGATTGAGTGGTTTTTTATTACACCAAGTATCCATCCAAACAAAAAATAATTCTCTAGTTTTGATATGGAATAACAATCGCAAGCACGAGGAAAATATGACAAACCCAAAAACTTAGTTGTATTCCATTGATAACATACACCTATAAATAGGCATTACATGACATATTTCGGATAAGGGTGCATTTAATGATAATGACACCTTAATCCTTTACAACAACTAACATTTATTAATTCACACACCTAATTCCCTATCATTCCTCCCCATTGAAGAAGCATTGGTCCCCAATGCATACAAATTGTGGAAGAGAAAGAAGGAAAACAATCAGGAGTATCGGGTACAACAAAAAATGTACTCTTGTTACAAAGCAAAATGATAAATTTTTACATGGTTGCATGAAAGCAAAAACTAGCACTGTATCTGAGTCGAGCTCAGAAAATGCTCTCCATTGACTGTAAACACTACTATGCTGGTAGATAGCTGAAATTTAGTCCCTCGAAATGACAGAGAAAACAACAACTGATGTCAAAGAAAAATGCCTCGAACTACGTGCCAAAGATGCCAGTTGAAAATTGTGGATGCATTAAATTTTTGGTTTTGAATGTTGGGCCATGTGCATTAATGAAATGCATTAAATAAAAATGACCACAAAAATGCATTTAATGAAAGGCAACAACATGGAAATGCATTCAGAACAATGCAGTGAGGATTGTGAGATTTTTAATATGAGGTATGATGAATCTCCTAGCATCGGTTCATTAATGCATGTTGATGTTTTTCATGATGAAGTTTCTATAAACCCCAAATTTGATGAAAGAATCAATGTTGTTGAGGATGAGTCTCAGCTAAAATCAAAAGTAGACAAAATCAATAGGTTTTTGAAAGGATATTTTTCCAATGTGATGGAGACTATTATAGATTTAAAAGATGAAGCTGCAATTGATGATGTTTTTCCTCTTGAGCAGAGTGCTGGCCTAGAAAATGAACCTGAGACTATTATAGATTTGGGAAGTGGAGATGAATTTCCTTTTGAAATAGTTGCTGCCCAAACTTCAAAACATGAAATATGCAAAGTGGATAGCATAGAAGAAGCTGATTTTATGAGTCAAGATTTACAAGGCAAATTAGAAAATTTATTACATGAAGCTGATTTTTATCAAATGCTTAGTGAAGATAAGATTATTGCTGCCTTTACACATTTTGATAACACCTACAAGTTCATTGAAAAACTTTTTTGGAAGGCTCAAATTGAGAAGAGACAGAAGGGTGTTGAAGGAGTAACCTCTATTGTTGAGTTGCAGACAGTCATAGAAGCTTTAGAAAATTTGAAATCAGGTTTCTTGGAGTTACTTACAGACAAAGATCATTCCATAAAGCTTGTAGAAAGGACTCTTATTACATTGAAGGAAAAAGAAGACAAACATGATTTTTCAGATCATAACACAGTTGAGGTTGTTGCTGATTTTAAATCAGCTTATGATGATATTTCATCTCACCAGGACAACCATGAAAATTCAATGCATGATGAGTTTAGTGTTGATTTACAAAATTTGAAGGTATCCTTAGAAACTATGGAGCACACTTGCAGACATAGATCACTATGCCAAGCTTGTTGAAGAGACCCCTAGTGCATACAGGAGCAAAGAAGAAGTTAGTCAGCTAACTGAAGAGCTTGAGCAGACTAGAAGCTCTTTGTAGGAGGCTCATATTTCATTGCATGAGACAGAGTTGGAACTCAATTTTGTTTTAGAATCCATTGAACAACTGAATCAGGAGAGAGACAGGGATATTGGGTGGATTGTTGTCAAACTAGATTGCATTCAGGAGGACTATAACTTAACACATTGTCCCATGAGATTAGATTACACAATTTTGGATCAGTGGATTGGCTGTGATAAGCACGAGAGTGATAATAATTTCTCATGGACTAAAAATCCGCTGTATGAGATGGATCATGATACATCTTTTGATAATCCTCTTTTTGAGATGAAGAGTGTTGATTCTTTTTCTATGATAGATCATGAGGATACATTGTTTGAGACAGGGTGTTTATTTCGACATGAGTCTGAGAGTGATTTCATGAGCATTTTCCAGCCTAATCATGATGATCGGGGATTGAGTTCTCTTACCCAGGATCATATGCTTGCATTGATGAGCATCGAGGGCGATGGTAGGAGCTTTATATGGGTGATAGTTGATCATGGGTATGAGAGATATGTCGTTGTTCGCTTTTTGGGCAGCCATAACATTTACTTGATGGAGGTTGGTTAGCAATTTGGTTGGCATTACATGGAGTATCTTACTTCTTATTTGAACACAGTGCCCTATCAAGGGGTCAGTTTAATCCGTGAAAGTGCAGAGATAGGCCTGGTTGAGTCACCTATGCATGATATGTTACATGGCATAGGGTGCAGTCATAATGGGCATACCAGTTTTGATGGTGAGGCTGAGCTTCCTATTGAGTTGCCAGAGTGGAGTGTGGTTGATCTTTCAGGAATTATACAGATACATTTACACCCTACTTAGTTGAGTATGATGAGGGACATCATATTTCCAAAGGATATTACATTGACTCGGTAGATTGGGCTACATGGGATTATCTAGGAGATTCCAGGAGTGTGAACGCCAAGTTGAGCTGGTTAGGTGATGACTATGGAGGCACTTCCAACATTGTGTTTGCAGTAATCTATGACGTTGTTTTCTTTGGTATGTCATGGTACATGATATTACATCTCAGATCAGATAGACATGTCAGTGCCAGACTGGAGAGAGATTTCATCATGCTATTGCAGTTGAGACTTCTGCCACTTAACCATATCAGAGGGGTAGTGATGATCAGAGTGGCGCAGTGTCAGCGTGGCGGTTCCTTTTTGAGGTTGCTATGGGATCCAGGGGATTTGATGTGATCTCAGCCGAGATGTAGCATCTGACTGGAGTATGTATACGTATTGCTTGAGGACAAGCAATCTTTGGGAAGGGCGGACTGTAATGTCCCCTTTTCTACGTAGTCAGGTGCAGAGCATATTAGCCTATAGACGAGCTCTCGTAGGCTAAATCGGATGGAGGGGAGCCATTGGAGATATTAAAATCTTTGTCAGTACCTAGAGAGCTATTGATTGATGGTCGTTTGGGCTCATTCAAAGATTTGTTTGATCAAAGTTACTATTTTTAGCCATGTCCATTTTTAGGGTTTCAGTGGACAACAGACAGTGCAGTGATATTCTTCAGTGAAATGGGTGTCCAAAACCATTTGCGGATTTCAATTCGGCAGAGGTTGGAAATTTTAATGGTCGAAGATAAAATTAATAAAGTGATTATTTAATTTAATTTTGTAAAGTCAGTGACTTTATTTGATTATAAAA
Organism: Wollemia nobilis; assembly: GCA_028583015.1. NCBI lineage: Eukaryota > Viridiplantae > Streptophyta > Pinopsida > Araucariales > Araucariaceae > Wollemia > Wollemia nobilis. The sequence continues at coordinate 8,509 of JAQPPZ010013986.1, forward strand.
TCATTTTATACTTAAAAGGGGCCATTTTAAGTGACGACTTAAAAAGTCATTAAGCCTAGGCATAAGGGGGTGAATAAATTAAGGATAAATAAGGTGGAATTAAAAATTGATAAAATTATATTTGCCCACCCTAAAAGTGACCTAACCCTAAGTCGACCTATGGAGGAGATCAAAGGAGGATTTGAGTTCATTTGGAGATATGCGAAGATTATTATTTCTCTTTGGTTTTTTGGAGGACTCTCTGGCAAAGCCATTTACAGAGATTTTGGAGCTTGTGAGAGACGACAACCTCTTACAGGGACATTGGCTTCGGGGTTGCAATATTACCCTCAGGTCAATCTAGGCATTTCCACACAAGGATTGCAGTTGGACTTCAATTTTAAAGACTTCTGGAGTTGGGTTACCACACAGGGTCATTCAGAGATTATACAGGGAATATTTGGAGCTGGGACACCACACAATATTCACATCAGAAGGGTTGAGCCTTCATCATCATTTATAGAGTACGAAGCAGCTAGGGTTTCATCAGCATTTGAGGTATTTGCATTGTAATTTGTGCCCTAGTTTTAATACAAGAATAAAGAAATATTTTCGAGAATTCTGGATTGCTCTGTGTTTGTGATTTTGTATATCAAAAATTCACGAAAAATGTTAAGAATTGGCAAACCCCTAGAGAACTAGATAGGGAGGATTATTACAACTATGCCGGTGGATAGCTGAAATTTGGTCCCTCAAAACGACAGAGAAAACAATAACTGATGTCAGAGAAAAATGCCTCGAACTACGTGCCAAAGATGCCAGTTGAAAATTGTGGATGCATTAAATTTTTGGTTTTGAATGCTGGGCCATGTGCATTAATGAAATGCATTAAATGAAAATGACCACAAAAATGCATTTAATGAAAGGCAACAACATGGAAATGCATTTAATGAAAGCGGTATTGAAATGCATTTAATGAAAGCAGTGCGGAAATGCATTTAATAAAAGTTGTGTGGTTTAATGAATGCATTAATGAATGTGGTCTAATGAATGCATTAAATGGATTAAATTGTAGTGGAATAAATTAAATTAAATTAAAACTAATTTAATTTATTTTATTTTATTTAATGGTTGTTTTTATGGTTGGGCCGCATTAATGAAAGGTGGATGCGGGAAAAATTAAAAATGGGTAATGAATGCATTAATGAAAATGGGCATGCATTAATAATGTGTTTTAATGATGGAAAATAAATTAAATTAAATTAAAAATTTAATTTAATTTATTTGATGGAAATGTGGTGGTAATGATCTTTGTAACTACCAACGGTCGAAAACAAGCTGAAAATGACCGAGAAAGGTAGTAAACGTGTGTAAAGCATTGGAGAAGATAGATCTGGCATGGCAGCGACCATTGAGGAGGTGGAAACACCATTGGCTGCACCAAAAAATCGATGACAACATAAAGTTACGGAATGAGTGGGGGCTAGAAGAATGTTGTGTGGAACAACTAGCAAGGCTGAATGGCTCCGAGATCAATTGAAGAAATGGCCAAAATCATCGAACAACTACCAAAAATTGTATGGGGTAGCCGAAAACCCATAGAGCAACACCCAAAAATACAAGTATGCAGCGAAAAATCGAAACGGATTGAAGAAGTCACAAAGAAAGATGGCATGAAGGTCGTGTGCAACAGATCAACTATCGATATTAGGAGATCGAAACTCTCAAACTACAAAGACGTCGGATCAAAGCATGTAAGGCACGAAAGTGCTAGAAAGTGCATGAATGGCGGCCAAAAACTAGATACCAGTGTCCGAGAGAGGAATCATTTGTCGAGCAATGGACAACGGAGAGGCTGAGCACGCACTGGTAGGCCATGTATTACAATAGGCACAATGACAGTGATAGAGATGGTAGCTTTATCTTCAACTACATTGGCTTTGAGTGAGTCGAGATCTGCAAGGGTTGGGAGGGCCTGATCTGCAACACAAGCCACATCGTCTAATGGAAAGACGCTGGGAATTTTTCCCAAAGACCCTAATTTGAATCCAGGTGTGGTTGTAAATGCTTCAATTGTTGGATCAAGAACAAAATCTAGATTTCCTTCAATAAAATCTTCGGTAACAGTGAGATCTTCAACAATAGTGATAGCAAACATATCTACCTGAATTTCTTAGAGTTTGGCAACGATAACACGAGTTGTAGTGACTTGCATATAATATTGATCACATAATATAGATCAAACTTTTTTCTATAGATGTTGGTATAGTATACAAGGACATATAATATACTAGAATGGCCCATAAGACTGGTTTAATTAGCTACACTCTTCTTGCTAATGATAACCATTTATCTTTCCATGCCACTAGTTTATTCTAAAATTTACTTATAATTGGATTCCACAATTCTATTCTCATTCTCCCCTAAAATAAGGGCATTCCTAGATAAGTTGCTGGTGAATTTGCATCCTCCATTTGAAGTAACTTGCATATTCCTGTTTGTTTGGTGGTTGTAGTCCCTGTGGTTTGAACCTTGCGTTGGCCAGTTACTAAAAATAGTGGTTGTTACCAACTCTCCTATGTAATCAAAAAAAAAAAACTTGCATATTCCTGTTTTAATTTTAGTTGGAGAGTTTAAGAAGTATATTTTAGATTTTATCCTTTTAACTTTATGCCTTGATACTCTTTCGTATTCCTTTAATAAGTTATTCAAAGCTCTAACCTCGATTATCCCTACCCTCCAAAAAGGGTTGTATCATCTTCAAATTATTAATGGGTGATGTTGATGTAATTACTAGCCATAAGTCCACTTATTAGCCCATATTTGTTAGCCTTCTTCAAGTTCCTACTCAATACATCTTCCATAATAATGAAGATATATGGTGATAGAGGATCTCTCTGTCTAAGACCTCTCTTAGATTTAAATGATTTTGTTACTAACCCATTAACCAACACTGAATATGATATTCTAAAGACACAAACTTTAATCCATCTAACCCATTTCTTCTCAAATCCAAACTTTATTAATACTATAAAAAGAAAATCTCATTTAACCCTATCATAGGCTTTACTCATATCAAGTTTTAAGATCATTACTCTCTCTTTTCTTGAAGTGTTGAATGCATAACTTCATGAGCTAGTATGATCCTATCCAGAATTTGCCTCCCTTTCACAAATCCTCATTGCTATTCTGAAATAATTTTGTCTAAGAGTGGTCTTAACCAATTTCCATCACTTTGGAGATTAACTTATATGCCATATTACATAGGCTTATGGGTCTAAATGAATCAAACAATTATGCATCTTTCTTCTTTGGAATTATGTTAAGATATGTTGCACTTATTTTATAAGGTCTATATTGTTTTACCCTAGACTATTCCAGTACAACCAATAAAGAATCCTTCATTATATCCCAATTATGCTGATAGAAAGCTATAGAGAGTCAATCCAAACCTAGGGATTTATCCTTATCAAAAGAGAAAAGAGCTAAATTAAATTCTTCTAGAGTAATAAGTTCCATAAGTTTCTTATTGTTTCCATCTATCATAACTAAAGGTACTTCTTGTAGTAGTTATCATTAAGAACTTCAAACTCCTTTGATCCTAGAATATTCTGGTAAAAAAACCTTACCTCCTTTTTTATTTCATTCTAGTCTTCAATCCAAATCCCTTCTACTGATTTAATTCTACTAATTATAGATGGTGATATTTGTAGTATCGTCATCCTATGAAAACACTTTGTGGTCTTATCTCTTTTCAACCAAGTTTGTCTCTACTTTAATCTCCAAAATCTATCTTCCTTACTCAAAATATTATTATATTCATTAAGCAACTCCCTTTCCTCTGAGCTTGAATTATTATGCTCATATTTTTGAAAGTTTCTGTTTTAGTTCTTCTTTCTTCTCAAAATATTTTAATAAATATTCTTATTCCATTCTTTAAATCTAGATGTCAATGATCTAATTTGTTTTGGAAGTGTACACAACCCATCGTTTCATGAAGAAATCCATGCTTATGCTATCGTATCAACAAATTGAGGATGGTCTTCCCACATCTCATTTAAAATATGAATTTTTTTAATTCACTTACCACCATTTTAACTCTTATTGACCAATGATTTGAATCCATCCTTGTTAAGGTATTAATTTTAGCATAAGTCCCATTCATTTAGCCAATGATATAAGAGTATGCATTTATCTAATATTTTTGTTATTAGGTTTTGGCCTCTCCTATTATTGATCCATGTATAATTTTCCTCTTCAAACTCCACCTACCATAAATTATTATATTGAATATAAGTTAAGAAATCTTTCATACTTTAGGTTATTTTCATAATTTCCTAAATTTTTCATACTTTGGGTTTTGGTCTAAATATCTATAGCTTGAAGTTCATCAATCATTTCAAGCTTACCAAACAAGATTTAGAGAATTTTAATATTTTAATTAAGGATTTTGACAATGGGAACTATGGGGCCAGGGATATTATAGTCTTACCCCTCAAAGTCAGGCCTCACACCCTTAAAATTCTCTTCTATGCCATGCCATGTGATATATTATACAACATTCTTCTTGGAAGGTCATGGATCCATGAGATGCAGGTTGTCTCTTCAACCATACATCAATGGCTCAAATATGAATATAAAGGTAAGATTTATCAAATTCTTGTTGAGGTCGAGAAAAATTTTAATTTTCTCTTTCTCTAAATTTATCTCTTAAATATTTTTCATCTTCTCAATCTCATATCATTGATGCATTAAGATCTCTCAATCTAAATAATCCACTTAATAAAGAACCTAAAACATAAGATACCAATTGAATCACTATTAATGTAAAACCTAATCTAGCTAATAATCAATTTGTATGGACCTAGCCAAGCTTCCTCTATCTCCCCAAACCTTATGCTTGCCTTCTAGCTATAAGGATTAAATAGTAAATATAGGAGGTTGCACCTTTATTTATGCTACTATCAACAATGAGAAAATCGAATGACAATATGCTTCTAATTTCTATCAAACTCGTGCTATTCTTACTTAGATGCTTTCCATTATGGAATATCGAGGTAAAAGACTAGACCTATATGAGCAAGAAAACAAAGAGCCCTTATAGACCGAAGCCTAGCTGGGACACTATGGGATAGCTTATATCCCTAGTCATAGTGCATCTTTTCCTTCATCTTCTTTTGATAATGAAAGGGAATTTGATCATCTTGATCAATATGATAGGACATCCCATGACGATAGATTTTTTTTTATATATACTAGATTAGGATGATGAGGATGATCATGGTTTATCACTCCTCATATACCCTAACTTCTCCAAATTTACCTAATGTGTCAATGTAAATTTTCTAATCCTTGCTTACCGTAATCTCATTGTTGATGAAGACTACTATGAACAAGATGTCAAAAATAATCCTCCTCAAGATGGTCCTTGGACTATCTAGGATAAAACCACTTTTATTTTGAGGTATCCTTTTTGCAAATTGCAAGTGCGGCTATATATTGCAAATTGATAGCAATCAACTAGTGTTGGATCCTATAGGCCTAGCAAACCTAGAAGTGCTACTAGCTCCCCCTCAATTGGAAGGAAAATATTGTATTATAATTGAAGAAACTATGTATATCAATACTGGAATCTTGGATGAGCCCAAGATTCTCAAACTAACAAAGGTATTGAATCCAACTAAGAATGACAAATATACCAAACTCTAAAAGGTGTTCAAAGACATATTTTCTTAGTCTTACACTAACATGATAGGTCTAGATTCTTCCTAGCTATCCACCACTTAGACATCACCCCTAGTGCAAAATATATAAAACAAAAATTATGGAAAATGCACCCAAAAATTACACTTCTAGTGAAGGAGGAGCTTTAAAAACTCCTTGATTTCAGCTTCATCAAACTCATTGACTCTTTTGATTGGATCTCTAATGTTATTCCTATTGATAAGAAAAAAGGAAGTGTTAGAGTATATACCAAATTTTAAAACATCAGCAAAGCTTTTTCCAAAGATGAATTTTGTCTACCCAACATTGACATGATTTTTGAATTATTATAGGATGTGGAATGTTAGCTTTAATGGATGAATTCTTAGGGTATAACTAAATCAAGATCACCCCTGAGGATCAATCCAAAAATACTTTCACCACCCTGTGGATAATATTTTATCATCATACCATGCCCTTTGGGCTAAAAAATGTGGAGCTACCTACCAAAGAGTCATGCCATACATCTTTCATGACATGATACATGATATCATAGAAGACTATATCGATGATCTCCTTGGTCATACTTTAAACCACGAATATCATGCTTGAGACTTAAGATGCATCTTTGATAGGCTAAGGGAGTACAAGGTATGTCTAAAGCCTAAAAAATGCATCTTTGGGGTTATATTGAGAAAGCTATTAGGACTCATTGTATCTAGACAAGGCATCAAAGTTGATCCTATTAAAATATGGTCTATTACCAATATGTTACCCCCTCAAACTCTAACCCAAATTTAGATTTTGTAAGGTAAAATTCAATCCATTAGGATATCCATCTCGTAATTGGTTGATAAGTACCATCCATTCACCAAGCACTTGAGGAAGGATCTAATCTTCAAATGGGATGTTGACTATCAAGTTGCATTCAATGCCCTTAAATCCTACCTTTTATCTCCTCCCATCCTTGTTCCTCCTAGTACCCTGAGGTTCTTGTTGCTATATGTTTTAGCCATAGACTATGCCTTAGGTGGTACATTGACACAATATAATGACCAACACATAGAAAGGGTTATTTTTTCTACATTAGCCAAAACAAAGTAAAAAATATTCCCTTAGAGAAGCTTTGTCTAGCCATAGTTTTTATCTCCTAAAAGCTTGACACTATTTGGTTAGCCATAAGACCTTTGTCATTATAAGGGTTGATCCTTTGTGATATCTCATATCCAAACCTTATCTCCTAGGAAGAACCAGTAAGTGGGTCATTGTGCTTAGCAAAATTGATTTTGAGTAAGTTAGAAATCTATGAAAGGTCAATTTATTATTAACCAATTAGCAATTACACCTTAGAAGCTAGTCAACCCTTGGCGATAGACTTTCATGATGAGCCAATCATCAATCTACAAGTAGAACAAGCCACCTCTTGGACCTTATACTTAATAGTGCTAGATATGTCAAAGGAGTAGAGGCATGAGTCATCTTGGTCACTCAACAACAACTAATTCCTTTGTCCTTTAAGCTTAAGTTTTCCTATACCAACAATACTACAGAGTATGAAACTCTTATGTTAGTGCTATTTATGACATTAGTTATCCAAGTCAAAATTCTTTGTCTTTGGGGACTCCCAACTGGTAGTCATCTAAGTCAATGGTGTTTATCAAACCAAAGATGATCAACTCAATCCATACAAAGATATTATCGACAAACTCTTGGTAATTTTTGGTAAAGTCACTATTTCCCTTTCTTTAGGTCTAGAAACCATGTTGATATTGGCTACATCCTTGATCCCCTTAGAGCTAGATGATAATCAAGTTATGTCGTTTGATAAATTAGGGAACCATCAACTATAGAATCTAGTTAGCTTCCTTTAAAGGTCTTTTCATTTGAAGCAATCTCATCACTTAGTTCTTGGTACAAGAACATATTTGCTTACCTTAAGGATGACATTGTGCCTAATGTTTTGAACTACAATGAGTATAGAAGCCTTAAGCAATAAGCATGTAGGCATGCCATCATTAGTGATACTTTATACCATTGCACCCTTAATATCATTTTTCTTACATGTTTAGACTTTGTTAAAGCCCAAACAAACTTCAAAGAGGCCAATGATAGATCTGATAATGCCAATGCTTACATGTTTCGTTGATCAAATGTAGTTTGAATATAAATTGCATTGCTCTAAATAGAGCAACCATATTAACCATGTGATTTTCATAGTTGGTGGAAATTAAAACCATCTAATTGACCTCACATGGTTCCTGTGTGAGTGGTTCTAACCACTCAACCAAATTTGATCATATGTAATAAATTTCCAACATTTTCCCCTTATTACATCATGATCCAAACATAGGTAGGGATACTTAGTAGTACAAATAATCATATGATGAACTAGGACACATTCAATAGTTCATCAAGTATACTTAGCATGCAGATAGCGACATACCCAACTATTTGCAAAAAGAAATAGTGGGAATGACCTCGCTATGCTTCTTCAATGGGAATGGCCTCATTGAACACTTAACCACGGATAGGGACACACTCAACTATCCATGATTCTTCAACATAACTAGATAGGGACACACACTATCCAATATAAAAATTACAAACAGGGACACACAACACTATTCACAATAATTATGATTAGGGACATACACAACCAACCACAAATAACTGGATAGAGAAATACACACAACCCAACATCATAGTTGTAAATAAGGACACACAATACTATTCATAATGATTGTGATTAGGAATACACAACCAATCAGAAACAATTAGATAGGGATACACACACTATCCGACATCAAAGTTGTAAACATGGACACACACTACTATTCACCACAATTATGATTGGGGGTACATACAATCAATCACAATACAATTAATTGAACTAGGCCTTACTAATTTACATCATCTTATGAACAAGGACAAACACAACCATTCACCTTTATTGCGTCATGAGTCTTCACTTATTACGTCAAACATTTATGATTGGAGACACATACAACCATTCATAGATAAGTGTGATATGGGCCTCTACTTGTCCATTCGATCAACAAGGTAATTAAATGGTTCTTACTACTCTTCCAACTCAATCATTATTGATCTTCGATTACCTTATGCTTACTTAATATTGTCTTCAAAACCTTGATCATTGAGAAAAATAATATTTCTTCTCTCACTCAATATAAACTTCTCTTACACAAATTTTAAAAATGTTAGATTCAACCAATCATACACTCTACATAATATATCAAACATAATTTATAATTTTAATGAAAATTATGGTCACCTGAACATCTCCTTTCCATATAATATATTAGCTTTGAATGAGAGTTTTCCTCATAAGTAGTCATGTAACCACTTGTTTTAAAACCCTTTGAATATGAAATCCAACATTTCAAAGACATTACCACATGAAGTCATATAAAAACGTCATCACCAAAAAAGAAAGCAATTTTTTTAGATAATATCTTAAAAAGAAATCTTCAATCTTCAACGACAACTCTTTAAATACATATAGGAAAATGTATACCTACATTATCGCACTTGTCGCGGGTAACCTCCAATGGAGTTAACGTCATATACGAGTTTATCGGATCTTCCCAAGCTTTATAGCTATAATCAAATGTGTCTCTAACGTCAACACGGTGTAATCGAGCTTGGACTGAAGCCAGCCAGCTGTAATTGTTGCATCTGTCCATGGTTTTATGGACAATAATCATGAGAAAGCCATTGAGATAGTTGTTTTATGGACAATAATCATGAGAAAGCCATTGAGATAGTTGCCCAACTCTAAAAGAGGAAAATTGCACCCACCACACTTCATCTAATTACTAGGAATTGACGATATAGGAATTTGATGTCTTATTGAAATGAAGCCCTCTGCGATGCCTGCCACCACATACTAAGGAACCAGCCAGATTGCGGACACTGGAATCACGGCCTTGGCTTTGTCCTTGTTGTTATGTGATGCTTATTCTCATTGCCAATGTTTATGTCCTTTTGTCGCTCTGTTTTTTAAGCAAATTTTTGTTCTCAGCTTTGCTAGGAAATGATCTTCAATGATTGTGCAGTTTAAGGGCTTCTAGGAATTAATTTGAAAGCATGGAATTGGGATAGCTCACATTTCAATGCTTATTATGATTCATTGATGATCTGCAAACAAAAGTTCTCCCATGAGTTATATTTATAATTTATAAAGCTTGTTGTTCCTAGTTGCTCATTCCGTCAGCAACAAGGTTCTGGTATTCAGGTTTGAACTTTAATCTCCCAGTTCCATAATTTCACCTTAAGAGAATTGGTTTTTGGTAAATATGATAACACAAATAAGGCTTTTTATTGTTTTCGATGGCTCTTTTGATACATGCATTGATGAAATCTAGACTATTCTCAAATCAACTGCACAAAAGCGTACTCATTCAAACATATCAATTTAATTGCAGTGGAAAGATTTAAAATATTCTTACATACCATTTTGTCAATATTTTTCAGGTAACTGAAGAGCCAGAAGAAAATGGTTTACATCTATGATTCCGATGCACTGGAAGTTCATAATAAGACCCTTGTATCAAGGCCACATCAATAGAATATGCTATGGATTCCCCCATATGGGTCACAATGTAGGTGCTGGTGACCTAATTTGATCTGTTGGGAACTCGCAATCCAATTTTTATGGAGAAAATTGTGTCCCTGGACAACTTCATGGCCAAGTTTTTTTAATTGCATAAACTAACTCTTTGCTAAGAGGGTTTGATACTTCCAAAGAATTTTGTAGTTCCATGAACATGATCAGAGGTTACAAGCCAGCACAATTTTATCTGTGTGATGCCTCAATTTCCTCCAGTGTTCTTCCCTTAGTTTCAGGCACGCACAGTACCACAAAGACTAAGGTAAGAGCACTAAACAAAGCATATAGCATGAATGTTCCTGCAAGGAACAGAGATCAATTTTAGTTTGGAATCGTATACAAATCTACACTAGATTCCGGAAATGAAGTTTATGACCTGGATGGAGGCTTACCTGTAGTGCTCCAACCTAAGAGTAAATTAATTGTCATTGTCACTGCCCATGAAAGAAACCAATGAGCCAACGTTGCCACGCTACCAGCAATACCCTTGACGTTAGTAGGAAGTATCTGCAGTGCAGTAAAGTCATTTTATTTGAGGGCATATAATAGCACAAACAAGGCTCAAATAGACGTGATCATTAATATGCAAGGAAGTAGGACGTAGGCAGTGAATAAGTTAATAATCTCAAACTTTAACAATATTATAAAGGCCCAATTTCCACTTTACCGGGCACACCCACTTATGCCGTTAGATTCCTTGTTGTGTTCTCAAGAAGTGTGATTCCTCGAGAAATGTAGGACATGATCACTGGTTGGCATGTGCTACCACTTGACCACGTCCACTTCATCGAAAATCACAAATCGTTTCTATTCATGCCAAATATTTTACTGACTAAACCTCAGTTTTCTGAATTGAAAAATACCCCACAATCCCGTGTCCTTTCCAAGAATCTCCCTCAAGTGAAAATGGAGAAGACACATTACCTCAGACATAACAATCCATGGGATGGCCCCCATACCAAGAGAGAAGGAGATAATGCAAGACTGTTGTGAAAGAGTACCATTCAGTCAAGCTGATCACTAGGCATTACTGTCATGAAAGTTGCTCAATTGAAGTGAAATCATAAAACTTGATAAATAACATGAATCTCAAGCTTACCAATAAACCAACTAAAGCCAAAATACTGGCAAAATGAGAAGCTGCTGGCATATGGCTCTGCAAGATGGCATGAAACAATGAGACCAAACATCCACTTTGATGATTTATTCAACTTTCGGATCATCAAAACACAAAATTAGATGTTGAGGTGTCAGAATTTGGCTTTTGCCCTATCTGAACAGAATAGTCAAATTAATAAATATACATATTATGAAGCTGCTACCAAAGGAATGTTGCAAGACGACAACCTTTAAGTAGAATGCAACTCCTATGAGGAAAAGGCTGATTGCCAATCCTGAGGATGAGATCTGTCAAAATGAAAGTAATGATATGTAATTCTCTTAAGAGGTTTGAATTGATTTTGTGATTTTTCTATATGGTAGCAGAGCACCAATAGATGTAGCTTGTTTACATACCATCAGAAGAGGACGTCTACCAGCCTTGTCCATTAGCCATACTATGAATGCAGTCATCAGAACCTATATCACATCATGACGCATCATGGTTTTATGAGGGGGAAATGGCTGATCCAAACCATTTATCAGGGAATTAAAAGAAATGATTTGAAATTAGGACTTGACAACACCTGTACTCCAGCCATTGCAAGGGATGCAGCCGCAGCACTTGATATTCCTGTTTGATTTATTACATATTAGTTTCCATTTGATTCTGAATTCTATACTTATTTCCCAAGCAGAAGTTACATCTCTTACTAAATAGACTTCTTAATACCCCAAATAACCCTCAGTTAACATATAATTATCCAATTGTATTTTGTTTGCCTTGTCCACCCTTAAAAGTCGATATGTCAATCAAAATGTTTTAGTTTGAACCAACTAATATTAAGGTTTAGAATGCCAGTGTATAAATATCAGCCAAGATAGCATGTAGGTACGCTGGAATAGAGTGAAGACTGAGTGGCATTGTTGTGAATGGAGACATACAGGATGCAATATTAGCTTGAGACATTCAAAACAGAACTCAGGACATATGAAATTGAGGAGCATAGTCCACGTGATGAGGGGCAGGTTCTAATTCAATGAGCAGTCTATGCTTCAAATGGACAGAAGAATGAACAAGCAAATAGCAAAATTCAAGTATACCGCCTGCTATTGATTGGAGAAAACACTTTGTACTGTTTGTTGCTACTATTAAACACACTAGGAAATATTGCAAAATTCATGTACTTGTGCCATGTATAAAATCTCATATGGGATAGCTTTTGGATGTGGACCACTATTAGTTGGTAGAACAAGAAGAGAGTTTAAAGAAAACAACTTACCAGCAGATTCAAATATGGAAGTATTGTAGAACATAATACCGCTAATTCCTGTCAACTGCTGCAATACAAGCAGTCCAATACCAATCTGCCAATAAACGTTTTGTGAAAAAGGTAAGATTCTAACATCATAGGTTCTCATCAGTTAAAAAAAGTTTAAGCCTAGTTACCAGGTTGGTCTGAACTGGGCTTTTTGATCCTGTCAGATCAGTTCAGTTTGGTTCAGCCATCTTTTTAACTATGAAGATGCAAATTAGGGAAAAAAAGAAAATTCATATAAAAAAAAAAGGAAAAACTGCTTGGAATCTAATATCTGTGAACTACTAATCCAAACAAAAAAACAAATATTTCGAAGATTTGTGTCACTGCTATTAAGACTCTGCACCACTGAGCTAAGACACGAACAAAGGCAGGTGGTGCAAATGCCATTGAGTTGAGACACTTCTACACAAAATTATCATATTATAAACTTGTTCTCACATGCATGCGACTACACGGATGCACACACTCCTGAACCAAACCAAACTTTTTTGAAAACAAGAAGCTCCAAACATTTTTGTCCTTCCATTGTTACCAAACATTACAAATCTTGTAAGTATGATTTTAAGCATCGTGTTACTGTACATAAAGCAGATGCAGGATTGCATGGGTGATTTTAAATGTTACTGTTATAAATGAAATGATAGGGGGCATGCAGATCCACTGCATGTTATAAGGTGAGTAGTAGAATTGATAACAGTTATACAAAGTATTTAGAAGCACGTTTAACATGACACAGCTTAGAGAAGACAGTCAGGAAAAGGACCTGAGAGAGTCTAAGGATTTGCTAATATACGAAGAGACATTTGCATATGAAAGGGTGTAAGCCTAGATGTAAAATGACAATGCACATCTGTTAGAAAATATCTTTCATATGTTGCCCTGGGAAAATTGAAATGTCAAAAGCGTTCTTGAAGGTTTTAATCAAAAAAGGTCTTCTCTCTTGGTACTTGTGAAAACTCAATTTATATCCAAACAATCTACTTCTGCAAGCCACATTCAGTGATAGTACCTGTCAATTGTAAATAAAAAAAAATCTAATGTGCAGTTGCAGTACAATTGGTCCAGAGTTATAGGAGTAGGATCAAGTGTCACTGTACTAAATACAACAAGAAGCATGAAGCACTGACAACAATATCATAGTGTTGGCATTTTTGCCACATTAAAATTTTTGACAAAATTCCCCCCCCGGGGGGGGCGCCCCCCCCCCGCAAACCCCCCCCCCCGGGCCCCCCCGCCCCCCCCCCCGGGGGCTCTACTACCCCCCCACACCCGCCGGGGGGGGGGGGTCCCCGGGGGCGCCAGAGGGGGGGGGGGGGGGGGGGGGGGGGGTTTTTTTTTTTTTTTTTTTTTTTTTTTTTTTTCTCTTCTTTCTTATTATATCCCCCCGGGGGGCGGGGGCGGGGGGCCGGACCCCGGGGCCCGGCGCGGCCGCCCCCCCCCCCCCCCCCCCCCCCCCGCCCCCCGGGGGCCCCCCCCGCCCCCCGCGCGGCCCCCCCCCCCCCCCGGGGGGGGCGGGGGCCCCCGCGGGGGGGGGCGGCGCCGCGGGGCCGCCCCCCGCGCGGGCGCCGCCCCCCCCCCGCCGCCCGCCGCCCCCCCCCCCGCCCGGCGGCCCCGCCCGCCCGGCCCGGGCGGGGGGGGGCCGCCGCGGCCCCCGCTTCCGCGCCCTCCTCATCCCACCTCTGCTATCTGGGCGGGGGCGGGCGGCCGGCCCCCCCCCCCCCCCGCCCGCCCGCCGGGGGGGGGGGGGGGGGCAGGCCGCAAAAAAAAAAAAAAAAAAAAAAAAAAAAAAAAAAAAAAAAAAAAAAAAAAAAAAAAAAAAAAAAAAAAAAAAAAACCACCCCCCCCCCCCCCCCCCGCCCCCCCCCCCCCCCCTCCCCCCCCTCCCTCCCTCCTCTTTTTTTTTTTTTTTTTTTTTTTTTTTTTTTTTTAAATTTTTTATTTTTTTTTTAATTTTTTTTTTAGATAAAAAAAAAATGTAGGAGGAGAGGGGGGGGGGGGGGGGGGGGGGGGTGGGGGGTAAAGAAAATTGTGTTTTTTTTTTATTTTTTTTTTTTTTTTTTTTGTTTGGGGCGGCCCGGCCCCCGCCCCCCCCCCCCCCCCCCCCCCCCCCCCCCCCCCCCCTCCCCCCCCCCCCCTCCCCTCTCCTCCCTTTCCTTCCCCTCCCCTCTCCCCTACTCTCATTTTTATATAAAACTCCACAATAATTCCAGGAGGCAGGCGGGGGGGAGGGGGGGGGGGGGGGGCGGGGCTTCCCCCGGCGTCGCCGGGGGGGGCGGGGGGGTGGGGGGGAGAAAGAGAAACACATAGAAAAAGAAAAAAAGGAATAAAATTGTTGTTTCTAGAGGACTGTGGACACCTTTTTTTCAATCAAACAAGGGCAAGACTCCGTATTGGTGGAAGAATCTATTTACTTGGTGAAGATTGAAATCAGGACACAAGGATTTTCAAACTTGGGGAGCAGTGGGCCTCATTGTCTAGTTATGCAGGAGTGATAGGGATTGACAAATATGAAATACAATATATTCGGATGGAAAACAGTCGTGTAGGTTGACTACAACAATTTGTGGTATCCAAGGTTTGAATTTATAGGTCCCTTTGGCTAAAGTTCATGGTGTGGATAGAGGATTAAATAGAGAGGATGAACTGCCACAAACTTCTTTCAAGCAGTTGAAATGATGAACCAACTTGGAATTTATGTTCAATCCAAAAAACAGTACAAATAACTAAAGAGAATGTTCCTTCAAATCCTTAGGGTTCCATCTTAAGATGAGTTGATCTCTGAGGACTTATTAGTTTTAAGCTACAAAAAAATTATAAATAGCTGCACACCAAGGCCATCCTATTTTCGACATCTTAACGAAAATCACAGAAACATTTTGTTTGCAACTTCTTCCTCTATCAATAGAGAAGTGCGAAAAAAGAAACAACATACTGTAGACTTTGAATTCACATGGGAACTATCAAACACTTACTGTCAGAGGGAATGCATATCTTCGCTGGCATAGCTCCGACAATTTGATGTTTGCTTCTTGCCTGTTTAACTCCATCGCACTCTAAAATGCAGAAGGATTTCAAGTTAATTGTAGAATATGCTCCTTGAAGAAACAACTGACAATCCCCAATTGCATTAGTACTTTGAGACAATGAACAATTTGTGTCAAGATAACAAAGGCAAAAGCAAAAGCAAATCAGTTTATTAGATAATCTCGTAAACGGCAAGTTGTGCAAAATGTTTATTTATAATTTGACTACCATATTTAAAGCCAAATAGAATAGTAAGGATGGGGAGTAAAGAAAATAAACGATAGATGAACATTTAAGTATAAATATTACTCTGATTTCAATTGCCTCAAGGGAAATATTAGAGTCAAAGCCACGTAGAGTCTGTAAGGAAGCTTCGAAGTCCACATCTTTACCAATCTGAGCCTGTATGCATATGAATACAGATTAATAAGGTGAATTTTTGGCAATGTTAAAAATACCAATTTCTTGACATTTTAAAAAAGAACACTGCATTCAAATCTTGAATCTAATTTCATTCAAGCTTTTACCAGCCATCTTGGAGCTTCTGGAATTATGAAAAGCCCAACAACCAATAAACTACAAGGAACCACACCTGTATAGTGACAGAACAATAGAAATATGAGCGTTCTCGAGTACCTACTCTCTTTCATATTTAGTAAAAAATGATTCTAAATTATACCTTCTCCCATTCATATGATTGGCACCAAAATACCTGCAATTGCAAGATGCCTCCAGGAAATGAACATTCCCAGTAGATATGCCACGAATATACCAATTGTTATGGAAAGCTGTTCAACAAATAGTCTTTTGATTTGTTATACTAAGATTTGACAAATGAATAGCATAAACCTTCACATGCTACCCCAAAGGACTTTGTTAATTTTGAGTTCTTAGTAAAGACTGATTGTGGACAAGGATCTTACCATATTGACTGTCCCAAGACCTCCGCGCAAGTGCTTAGGGGATATCTCAGCGATATACACAGGAACCTGAAGAGATCATACCACCAATGCATACATTATATGTCCATTTAGGTTGTTTCTTCCTGATAAATCCAAAGTATTAAAGATTTAAAGCTTCCACGGTCCATATCATTGAAAAAATAATTTCTGGGATAACTTTGTATAATAAAGATTGAAACTGATGTCTCACATGAAACCTCATGAGCCATCATAAACTGTGTGGTCTTTGTTATATGCAGTTTTCCAGATAATTTCCTTTTTCAATAAATATGGATTATGGGAGCCTTAAACAATGGAAAAGAATATGTTTTCAGTTCTTCTTCACAGAAATTTCGCACTGAGTGACGTCCAAGCAAAAGGAAACAGTGCAGTATGGGATAATACAGTGTCTTCCCACGAGGGACAATACAATGGAACAGCTTATGTTATAAAAAAAAGTAATGTTATTATTCGTTGAAAAAAATATTTTGTTTGGAATTCTCTGCAGGGTAAATAAATTTTCATCTGAGAGTGTTTACAAGAGGTCCATTCTCAAAAAGAACAGTTTCCAACTTTCCATACTATGTTTCCTGCTAATGGATGGAAAGTTTATCAAATATCTAGCTTAAAGCTGTTGTGATCAATTCCAAGACCATCTTTAGTGACCTAACAATTAACTTTATTCCAGAGACATGTGTCGCGATATGAAAAATTACTACACAACTCCATAGTGGAAAAGACAGTTCTCACCATGAACTACAAAGACAATTAACAATCAGGAAAGTGAAACCTTGAATAATTTGTGATCAATGAACTTACAGTGAATGAGATGATTCCAACTCCCAAGCCTGTGAGTATCCTACCTGTATACAACAATGAAGAATCCTGCAACCATTTAACAACAAAGAAATAAAAACCAATGATGTATGTCCATTTTATATGCCAATTCAGTGGAAACTGTTTTATAATGAACTTAGAAACATATGTATGATCATGCTTAACTTACATAGAGTATCATCAATGGAAGAACTACTTGCCTTTGCAAAAGAAATGGCAATCCATCCTAGAATGTTGGGTATTGAGGCTACTACGAGTGCCTGTGAATCTCCAAAATAGATTATCAAATGCAGAATTTATTTTAAAAAGGAAGGTTTTTTATGCTATCTGAAAAAACTACTTTTAAGGTTTTAACAAATGAATTAATTCATGTTTGTCACCGTACATATGCCTTTGAAGTTCATGAGTTCCTAAGTACATACCCCTTTTCTTCCAATATAATCTGCAATTACCCCGCTGAAAATTGCTCCAACCATTCCCCCAGCATTGGATAGCGAGCCAAATAAAGAAAGCTGTGTAAAATGTAGTAGCCAATTTTTTAACCACAGTAAACTTGCCCCCAATCTAGCTGAGAAATAGACCCAGATCATGTTTTAAGTGCAATAAACGTACCTCAGAAATGGTTAGGTCAAGATCACTCATTATGCTATCCTCAGTAGGTGATGAATATCCACTCTGCATCAAGATGACTCGTATCAATCCTTGTAATCGTTTTCCTTTCAGATGCCAATTCAATAGTATTTTGTTTTCTAGGATTCTAAGAGAGGACTCAGAATTTCCAACTGGCCTTCCAAGTCCTGATTTAGGGAAGAAAGTTCTCTATGCACTAAAATATACTTTTTAGTGGAAAGACTAAATGTTGCTTTCATTGTAAACCGTTGATAGAATAGTAACAATGTTTGCTTGTCAGATGACTCATATCAATCTTTTATATTTGCTGTTGATTATAGAGGCAGCACTTTTAAAGAACATGTTAATTTTCTGAATAATATAAAAAAAACAGAATCTAGACGTTGGTTCTTTTTGGATTAAGTTTTATTGTAATGGAGTTAATATTTAGGAAATGTCAAATATAATAACCATCAAATATTTGTGAGATTTGGAGCAAATGTTGAAAAACTCTCAACGCTTGAAATAATTCCAACCAAAATCAGAAAACATTATTTGAAAACTGACCTTTTTATACATTTGTGATACAAATTCACCTTAAAGACAGTTTCATTTATTGAATTTGCAATTGTTATTCACAAGCAAACAATTTTACTATTCTATTTACCCATAATAGTTCATACTTGGAAGCCATGTTCTATTCTTGTTGTATACTTTGCTTAAAGACAGGGGTATGATTAATCTTCAAATGTCCAGCATGTTCTGAGATAAAAGGGAGATACATTTCTCTTTTTGAGAATCAAGAGGCTCTCTCACATCCTCCTATTTGCAATAGGTAGATCTTCTTGTTGGAGAGCTTTAATTCAAAATGTTGCTTGTAGAGGATAACTAAAGCATTGATGGGTTTTATCATATCATCGCTTATCATTATCTGCTTGCCGCCTTAGTTGGGAAAAAGCTAATTATTATTATTTTTTTGTTTGGTGATACTCAAAAAATCTAGAGCCTCCTTTTCACACAACATTATTATGTCTACAAAGAGATAAATCATGCCTCCAAGGCACTATTTGAGGGTGATAACCAGAAGATTTAGAATGCGAATGAAACACCCAGTCACCAGTTTCTTCAATGCCAGTATATTTAATATCTCGTGCCATTTATTTGGAGTGAATATCCACCACTCCATGCACATTATATATGGTCCACTTTAGCATGTGGATTTATATATATTGACCTTAAATAATAGGATATGCATTTTATTTGATATAAGCCAAAGGTGGAGCAAAATGATAAAGTCCAAGTCAGCTGAACTGAGCTCTAGTGGATGAGATGGGTTTCACAGAGAAGGCTCAGTTCAATTCTCGGTGGGCATAGAGGTCTTGTATGTGTGACTGGTGGATGCTTGACCCAAATGAGTTGTTCTAGCATCACTATAAGAAAGATCCATTGTAACCCATTGAAAAATATAACATAATGATAAGATGCAAAACAGCACTCACAAAGTGCAACAGAGACACAAAAGGACTTGCTCATGTGTTCTCATATCTAAGTCTGCATTTATATGCATTCTTCAGCAAGTAGGGGACTAAGAAAAACATCAAATTAAGAAGCCTAATGTATCATAAAATCCAGGAGTACTGCCATTGTCTATGCGAGATTCGATTGGGGATATCATTTAGTTTCATCAACAACTCCTGCTACAGATGCTTGGCTCTGTTTCTCTGTAAGGTACTGATTTTCAGGTATCAAACAATGTGACTGTAATCCAGACATACCACATTGATTACTTTATTCTTTCAGGTCATCTCTACAAGGAGGACATCATGCATCCTCTATCCTCCAGTGCAATTGATGGTGGTAACAAAAACTGGTCAGGCTTGTAAATTTATTAATAGTTAGAGGAGAAAAGCCATTAGTTAAACAGGCCAAATAGTTGTGCTAGTAGTTGAGATAACGAAAACTATTCTTTGAAAACTTTTCATCCATGAGGGGAAAAAAACATTTAAAAATTAAATGGATATGTGTGTTAGATGTGCATGTTAGCACATATTATTGTAAAATTGTTTATTCATAGTTCATACCATACGGACATATGCAGAACAATCTTCAAAAGATGCCAACTATATGACCACATGCCACTCTAACTACACACAAATTTTGGATGACAACGTGACACCTACATGGTGTTATGCATATTTTAAAATAGAGTGCACGGCTCCTAGGGATACATATGCTAAGATATGGTGCAGATATATTTTATATTCTAAATTAGCACCCCCAAGAAAATTTTGGAAAGACATCTAATCTGTTCCAATAGTGATGAAACCAAATATGCAATATGACAACACAGTGGACATGCTATCCATACAACTTCATAAGCTGAACTGGCACCATCTTATCTAGGCAAAAGCAACAGCTTAGTGTGCCAAAATACAGGCCTCTCTCCTCTATCGGACCAAATTTTGAACTCTTCCATGAGAATTTCCATATCATATGTAGAGGCAATGGATGATACTATGTTATCACCCTATGACTCCATTGGTTCTTCTTAGCTATGGCCATTCTCTGGAGATATTATCAAATTCAGTACCTTCAATTGTACAATCAATGACTTTGTAGAATGGTTTGGGGTTTTGGTTAAGGACTAATACCCATAAGGTTACTCTTGATGGTCAGGTCAGCATTAGGCCAGAGTCAAGATTGGATGACCTGAGATTGCTCTCAGATCAATCTCCGGAAAAGGCCGGTTCCTTTAGAATGCTTTCAAAGACAAAAGAAAAGAGAAAGAGAAACAAGGGAGAAGGGGTATAAATAGGATTGAAGTGGACGGAGTTCAGCTAACAGCAAGAATACAAGCTAAATGAACATAGACTGGCTATTGCAATCAAGGACCTGTAGGTTACGAATCTGCCATGAGGAAAGGATTTGTTGTTATTGCGCCCAGATTCGCCCACCGGATTGAAAGGCCGGAAGGAAGGAATGCCTTCCGTGCCAATCTCCGGAGAAGGCCGGCTTCCTGTGGGGTTTTTAGTGTTAAGATAAGAGTGCAGGGAAAGAGATAAAAGTGCGGAAAGAGAATCCAAATGTGATTGGAGTTGGGTGGGGGGAATAAGCAGCACGACAACGAATCAATCACCGCTACTAACAACATTCCTTTACAAAGCACACATTGAAACTACAGCTATCATTAATCCTATGTATCCTCTATCTATGCATTCCAGGAATACTTGATCATCAAATACCGGAGTCCAGAGTTCAGTACAACAGTAAGCAATGATACAAGAAACATGAGGCAGAAATGACAAGGAGAGGCAGCATACAAGATAAAAGACAGTAAGCAGAGCCAAGTATATGCTTGTATTAGAGGCAAACGCACAGCTACAATGGTTCCCTAGCAATATATTCCCCTTCCACCACTTTACAATGAATTACATGGCTATTTATAGCCTCAAGTTCCCCCCGATTACATTCGCGGGCACAAAGTCCCAGACCAAACATTAGCTGACACAAGCGGCTGAGGAGCTGCTGATGCTGACTTCTGTCGGGCAGGACTGTACTTGCGGCATGGTCTCCCTGAAAGATGTACAGCCATGTGGCGGTGTGTCGGGTCAAACCCTTGGTCAGCAGGAATGCGGGTAGTTGTGGCGGATGGAACTTCTTATCAGCTTTAAATGATGGCAGCTGGCGTAGATAGTGCAGCCCATGCTTTGTCCTTTTCCCGGTCATGTCTCGGCTCGAATCTCGAAGTTGGACACTTGTCGGATGTTGATGAATGACACGTGTCTGCCTTGAAAGGCAGTTTATCCAACTTCGCCCGGGATCGGAGCGCTGTCGGGTTGCGCAGGTGGAAAACAGCGCAATTGGGGAGGCCTCCGTGCCTTAGTCAATTTCTGAGTTTGCTTTACCCAACTGCGCACCGGTCAGAGGGCGCACCCCGACTTCGCTGCGAAGTCGGGTTGCGCACCGGTACTTTGCTGTCATCCCTGCCGTTCGGATTGCGCACCAAAGGGGGCGCACCCCGACTTCGCTGCGAAGTCGGGTTGCGCCCCAACACTTAGCTGATTTTTTGCTGCACTGCTTCCCTAGTGCGCCCAGGAAGAAGGGCGCACCCCGACTTCGCTGCGAAGTCGGGTTGCGCCCCAACACTTAGTCAATTTTGCTCATTTCCTGTTTTGTCACACTTCGCACTGTCCCTATTGCGCTCCAATTGGAGGCGCACTCCGACTTCGTTGCGAAGTCGGGGTGCGCCCTGACACTTAACCATTTTCAGGGAACACTTCTGGAAACTTTGCTGGGGGAAGTTTAAGGGGAAGAGGGAGGAATAAGACTGCAAAGAAGAGGGAGAAAGAGAGAAATGAAGAAAGGGAAAGAGAAGAAGGAAGGAAAAGAGCAGGCTACTTACAAAAACTGAAAACATGGCACCCCGTGCAAAATGTGGCAACATTCCTGGCGGCTCGCGGGGTGTCGAGCTCGCCTCGACGCAAAGAACCATGCCTTCATCCATTGGGTGCAGAGGAACTTCCTTCCCCTGCCTTCTGCTGCTCTGACCGCTTCATTCCGGGCAACTGTTCTTCTTCAGGATCACTTCCGGCAGTTGCCTCCTCAGTCTCTCCTTCTGAACCTGAATGTTCTCCACTGTCAGCCTCCCACTCGCTGATGCGTTGGTATGCAGCCTTGGCTTGGTCCCAGACTGCTGCTTGGAAGGGAGCAAGGTCGTTGATCTCTCTTAGTGCTGCGTGGAATGCAGCGACCGCGTGCAGGTCGATGGTGTTATATCTTTTTCCCAACTCCTTTAGGGAGGAGTTGATTTTACAGTATTTCGACACCATCTGGGTGACCTGAGCTTCTTGAATTGGCTCTGTCCAGCTATCAATTTCTGCTGTATCTGTCTCGAAGGACAGCCAATTCTGCTTAACCTGCTCAAGGGTCAGAAACTCGCCATCTTTGACGTAGCTCGGGCACCCGTGCTCAGACAGAGTGTGAAAGGGGGCCAGGAGAATGTTCCTTTCATGTTCTAGGGCGTCCAACGATTTCCTGGCAGTTCTAATCCTCTCTGTCTTATCAAAATAAATATGCAAGGTTACCCTTGCATCTGCCCACTCTGAGGCAAGTTGGGACATAGGGGAGAATTGGAGGCCTTTGCGCTCAAACTGCTCAAGTTTCATAGCCAGGTCCAGCCATTGCCTCGCCTGGTGTTCGGCCTCCTCTACCACAGGCTTTCCCTGGGCAGATACTTCTTCGATCCTGGACACGAAGTCCAGGACCGACAAGGACTTAACAAGGTTGGGCTTGCAACCTTGTAGCAGACTAGCCCGCATCTCCTTGGCCTTGCTCTTTGAAAAGACCGCCGCTTGTGATGCTTTCTCTGCAAGCTGCGACTGCGTCTGTTTCAGCGAATCTTGAAGCTGCGAAACCTGCTCCAGCGCTGCTCTTTTCTCTTCTGACAGCTGCTCGGCTGTCTGTTTCTGCGCTGTGGCCTCCTGCTGAGAGGCGGCCAGCTGAGCCTTAAGCTCCTCTATCTCTTGCTGCGCTGATCCCAGCTGCGCAGTAGCCCTAGCTAGGTCCTCCTCAAGCTGCCTTGTGTTATTCTGCATCTGGAACAGCGCTTCCTGGGTCTCAAGATGCTTGACGAGGAGATTGTCTGTCCTACGACGAATACCACGAATTTCGTATTCCTCGTTGATGTCGTCAAAGCTTTTCTCCTTCCTTTGAAGTTCGTAGTCTGCCTCGGTCATCTCCCGGAGAGGCTTCTTTACTTTCGGGATCAATTTCTCGGTTGTCAGCACTCTCCTGTCTAGGTCGAACTTTGTGCGTTTTACCGGGGCAGCTATCTCTTCGGCTCTTCTTCGTCTTACGCCCTGGAGAAAGGAGGCAGAACCTCCTGAAGCGCTTACTGCCAAAGGCATGTCATCGGCGCTCTGTAGTTCGCCCATGAAGTCCAGATCCTCCAGCATTGGATTTTGCCGCGGCATTTTTCCCGCAAACAGTGACGCGGGGGGGATTACAGAAGGAGTGGCCGCTTTTGAGGGCGACCGGGTCCTAGGGGAAACGGGCGGCTGAGTGGGTGGTGCTGGTAGGGTTTTGGACGGCTGGGGTGAGGAGCGCAGCGGCGAAGGAGCAGCTTCAGCACTGGCTGTGGGGGAGGGTTCTAGGGTTTGGCTCAGTGACTGGAAGGCGTTGGGATCCTGAGCAAACTGGTCAAAAGAATGGGGGCTGCTGGATGGTTGGGCTATTTGGGAAGAAGAGGATGCAGCTACAGCTTGCCCTGATGATATGGGGAGTGGTGTTGCGGCAGGGCTGATGGAGACTGGGGGAAGCGGGGAAGTAGACGTACCTGCGGGCTCCGCCTGAGCCGTCGTTCGAGGAACGCCTTCAGCCCGGGTTTCAGCTTCTGCTACGGGGTTGTCCAGTGAGACAACTTCTGGCGCAGCCTGCTCGGTCGGCGCTGTGGCTGTCTGCGGCACTGGTTCCTTAGGCCGTGTGGCCCTTTCACTTCTTCTCTTTTTCTCTTCTGGCGCAGCAGCTGGTTCGCGAGAAGGAGATGAGATTGGGGCGGCAGACAGCGATGTCCCCACGGTAAATTTGTACCGGGGTCTAGCTGGAAGAATGCCTGCCGCGACCGATTTGCTAACTGGCAGAGCGGGCGCTTTTTCTGCTTGGGAGACCACCTCAGGAGTTGACCTCCCTGAATTTTGCGCCTTTTCGGGCACTGTCTCAGAAGCTGTCGGCTGCATTGGGCCCACTTGACTACTTGCCGGAGTTGCGCTGGAAGTCGCCGGAGTTGACGGTTGCTGGGACGAAGACCTTCTTATATACCTTTTTCTTGCGCCTAGGGGAACGCAATTTCGAAATTCGAAGGGTTGCCACGTGTCAGCGTGCTGGTCATATAGGGCCGAAAATTCATCATCGACGGCCAGATTCCTCCGGTTGGATTTATCGTGCTGTGTGCGACACCTCATCTTCCAGCACTCGATGACTTTGTCCTGTGGCCAGCTGAGCGGCGCCACCTTGGCTAGGAATCTTTTGAAACCCGCGGATTCCAACCGGTGATCCGGGTTCCGCTCTGGATCGTACGCTACCTCCTCGCAGTAGAATTCATGCCATGGAGGCCATGATTGCATCTGCTCGATATGCCACTCTAGGTCTGCGCCAGTTCTGTTTCTCCTTTCCTGCATGATCTCCGCTCGGGGGCAGATGTGCGTGAACTTGCCCCTGACCCCATCTGGGTCATATTTCCATCGCTGCGGCAGCATTATCAGGCCCATGTCAATGAGCTCCCGCTCGAGGTAGACGTGCTGCCCGATTTCATATACTTCAGTATTCGCCCAGGTGAAGGGATACTGAAAGATATGGCCTTTCTTCTTGCCCTGGCCGAATTCTTCTTCAACGTAGTCCATCTGCCGCGCAATTTCCATCCCGAACTGGTGATCAGTGCAGAAGTAAGGCAGCAGGAACGGCTTCCCTTTGAATCCGTAGATTCTCACTATGATGCCCTGAGTCAGCCGGAAGGTGTCCCCGTACTCTTTCTTCCACAGGTATTTTGTCATGACCTCCGGCGGGCGAGATGCCTTGCGGTTGAACAACCCCATGACCTGGCACAGAAATTTGAGATTAAACTCATAGAACGAGCCTTTTCTGTACAGAACGTCGGTCCATTCGTACACGGGCAGCGGCTCTCCTTTTTCGTTTGTTTTCTTCAAGTCAGGGACGTTCATCCGGTAGTGCATGTAATATAGGCACAGCCATGCGAGGAAGGAGCAGAACCGGAAATCCGTTGACTGCTTCTGTTGCAGTCTGACCAGACTTGAGTGTATAGCGTACGCCAACCAGTCCGCCCAGTCGAAGAAAATTGGGCGCTTTCCACTCTTCTGCGCTGTAGAGTCATAAAATTCTCCGTGCAGGAGACATTCTGCCAGCGCCAGCTGGTACGGCCGTACTATTTTGTCAGAGTCGCAGCCCAGGACCCACGCCAGGATGACGTAAATGTATTTATTCTCAAATCTGTCCAGGGGTATGGGGCCAGTTGGCCACTGTCCGGGCGCCAGCGGAGTCTTCAACTCCGAGTCGAGGAATTCCCTCATCCTCTTCGTCTGCGTAAATCGCCCCGTCTGCTCATCTAGGTTTATTCTTCTGACAATTGCGCTGGGGTCGTACTGCAACCCTGGGGCGAACGCTGGCTGGACGCTTTCCCGGAAAAGCGTGAACAACACCTTTCCTTTGTTGTCGCAGACTTGCCGGGCAGCTGGTTTGTAATATTGTACAATTGCTTCAACCAGCTCTGGGCACCGATGAACAGGAGGGCATAAGAACCAATACAGGTTCGATTTGTATGCAGCTCCGAGGTGGTGTGAGGGCGAAACCCGGTCTACCCATTTGGCAATGTTCAGCCGCAGTTTGGAGAGGCTGATGGAGAAGGAGCCATCTTTGTATCCAGCCAGGTGGTTAACGGGTGGCGGCGGAATTTGCCCAACCACGCGTCTCTTCGTCCGGCTCTTCTTTTTCTGGTCCGGCGGCGCTTCGCTCTCATGAGCGCTCGACTCTGGTGATTCCTCAGCTTCGCGCCGTTCTTCACTGGATTGCGCCTGTACGGGCGCTTTCCCCTTGTCCATCCTTTTCGAAACAGCAGAGGCAGGAATTACGGCTTCTGAGTTTGTCAGCTTTATTCCTTGCAGTCAGGGAATCAGCTTGAACGATTTGAATTTTCTGGTTGCGCCAGGGCCCCTTTTGTAGACAACGACTGCAACATTAATGGCGCGAGGGAGGGAGTTAGGGCAGTTAACTTGGAGTTGGTGGAGGCGTTATTATTTTTGGCGGCTGCGTATGGGTTTATTTTTGAAAAGCGCACCCCATTAGCCGTTGGTCCAAACGCACCTTACCTTTTTAATGCATCATCCTTGAAAGATGTGCAATCATTAAACCCCCTTGGGCGCCGTGCCATTGCTGACGTCATCGCCACCATTTGGGCACACTTTACTAGGAAGAATTTTCTGGCCTATAACCCAACTTCGCCCTGTGCCGTACTTCGCCCTGGGCCAACACTTAGAATTTTTCATATTTGCCGTGGTGGGTCATTCGGACTTCGCCCGAAATTCGGGGCGCACTCGGACTTCGCCCGAAAAATGGGCGCATCCCAACTTCCCCGCCCGAAAAGGCGCAATCCGACTTCGCCCAGTTTCGCTTGCGCAGTTTGACACTTGGCATTTTCTTGCAGTCTGCTACCCAACTGCGCCCTTTGGAGGGGGCGCAGCCCGACTTCGCTGCGAAGTCGGGTTGCGCACCCATACTTAGTCATTTTAGCTCCTCTTTTCAGCTGCCTTCTTCCGAACTTCGCACCGTTCAAGGAGCGCTACCCGACTTCGCTGCGAAGTCGGGCTCTTGCCTTGGTTTTACTTGGGCTTTTGAAAAATTAAAAACTGAAAAACTGAATGCCGAAATATATACATTCTGAAAACTAAAATGCAGAAGGGAAATCTGTACAAGGAAGGGCCCATTTGGGCGCCTTCAGTGGCGGTAAATTTTGAGGTGGAACCCATTGACGGGAATGGGGAGAAGCTGTCCCTCCATGTCCCGGAGCACAAATGCATTGAACTGATTCACCCGGGCAATCTGATAAGGGCCCTCCCAGAGGGCATCAAACTTGCCGTGGTTGCCCGGCTTCGCCTTTAGCGAGTCCCACTTTAGCACCAAGTCCCCGATTTTGAAAACTCGGGCAGTGGTACCTTTTGCGAACCAGCCTTGTGTTGCTTCAGCGTGTTTGGTGAAGGCCTGGTACGCTTTTTCTCTGTCTTCCTCCAACTGCAGCAGTTGGCAAAGTCTGTCATCTACCGGATCCCCGCTGCCTCTCTCTTCATCAAGCATCCAGAGAGCGGGAATTTCGATGTGGGTTGGCAAGACTGCTTCTTTGCCGTATACGAGCGCATAGGGGGACGTTTTAATGGACTTCTTGAAGGATATCCTATCCGCCCATAGCGCCCGATCCAGGAGTAGGTGCCAAGTCCTCTTGTTTTTCTCTACTGTTCTCCTGATGATCTTCAGCAGATTCTTGTTGGTGGACTCGGCAAGACCGTTCCCCTGCGGGTAGTAATTGGAAGACATTTTGTGATAAATGCCGTATTTGTTGGTGTACTCCGTGAGTACAGCGCCTGCGAACCCCGGACCATTGTCCGTCACTATTGACTCAGGGACACCGAAGCGGGTAATGAGGCTCTCGAGGAACCTGATGACCGTCTCCTGGTCCGCATTCTTTGTGGGGATCGCCTCTGCCCACCGCGTGAAGTAGTCGGTGGCGGTAAGAATGAACTTGTGCCCTGCTGCAGAGTTCGGCGTAATCACCCCAATAAAGTCCAGACCCCATTGCTGAAACGGAGTCTCGGCTTGGATCGGTTGAAGGGGCAGGGGTGCTTTTCTATTTCTGCCAGCAAATCTCTGGCATTGATCACATTTTGTACAGACCGCATGCGCGTCTGTAAAGAGAGTGGGCCAATAGTACCCAGCTCTGATTATTTTCAAGGCCGTAGGCCTTGCAGAATGGTGACCCCCAGGCATCCCGGAGTGGAATTCTCCAAGGACCCTGGGTTGGTCTGGTTTCTTGACGCACCGCAACAGGATGCCGTCAATGTTTTTAAAGTACAGCCCCTCGGGGCGAAGAGTGTATTTCAGTGCACCTAGCCGAAACCTCCTTCTTTGTGAGGCATTCAGGTGGTCTGGACATCTTCCGGTGCAGAAATATTTCACCAGGTCATCTGTCCAGTCGCACTCCTCGGGTAAGGAGTTGGCTAGGTTGGTGTTTGTTGCTGGATCCTCCCACTTACAGGCGGATATCTGGGCTGCTGCGCTTCGGGCCAGCTCCTGGCACAAGGCTCGGCCTCTGATGAGCTTGGTTGGCCGTACTTCGATGTCGAACTCCTGGATTTTAGCAATCCATCCTGCTCTCTTGTGACCCGGCTCTCCTTGTATGATGAAGCTTCGGACGTCCGGGTGTATCACAAAGACAGTGGTTCGGCTCTGGGAGACAAAGTGCCTGAACTTCCGGAGAGATTTCATAACTGCGTGAACCTGCCGCTCTATAAAGTTGTACTTTTCTTCATGCGGCTGGATCACTTGGCTCAGGAACGCTATGGGGCGCTCTTCGCCATCGTCTCCCTTCTGTGTCAGGACTGCGGCGTAACTCTCGGGTTCTCCCACCGCGTACAGGATGAAATCCTTGGAGTAGTCCGGGTTTATCAACACCGGAGCTTGTGCAATGCGGGCCTTGATTTCCTCGAAGGCCTGCCCTCTCTCATCAGTCCATAAGAATTCTGCATCCTTTTTCAGCAATTCGGCCATGGGCTTGATTACCTGTGCGAAGTCCGGTATGAACTTCCGCACGAAGTTGATTTGGCCGAAGAAGGACTGCAGCCCTTTCTTGTCAATTGGAGCGGGCAAGCGGAGGAGGGCTTCTGCTCTATCAGGGTCCACGGCTAGGCCTTTCTCGGAGATGACATGCCCCAACAGCTTACCTTCTTTTACCGCGAAGACAGATTTCTTCGGGTTTATGGAGATGCCGAATTCACGACACCTTTCAAATATTTGCCGCAGGTGGGGAACATGGTCCTCTCTCTTGTGAGAGAATACAGTCATGTCATCCAAGTAGATGACAATAACTTTGTTGAGCAGCTCTCGGAAGGCCAGGTCCATGGCTCTCTGGAATGTGGCGCCAGCATTGGATAAGCCGAAAGGCATGCGCTGATAGGCGAACGTTCCCCATTTGGTGGTGAACGCCGTCTTATGCTGGTCCTCATCCTTGACCCAGATCTGGTTGTAGCCGGAAAAGCCGTCTAAGAGGGAAAATCTCTGGGCTCCAGCAACTATATGGAGGATCTGATCGATTTGGGGAAGCGGATAATGGTCCTTGAGGGAGGCCTGATTCAGATTTCTGAAGTCCACACAGAGACGAATGTCTCCGTTCTTCTTCCTCACGGGAACCAAGTTCGCAACCCAAGATGAATGCTTGATGGGGTAGATGATCTTGGCTTCCAGCATCTTCAAGAGCTCGGCTTTCATCATGGCCTCGATCTTTGGATTTACAGCCCTCTGCTTCTGCCGGAATGGCTTGGCGCCGTCTTCTAGCTCAATGGTATGCTGGATTATATTTCTGTCATACCCCTTCAAGTCCTGGTAGCACCAGGCTACTATGTCAGGGAACTCTCGACACAATGTTCTGATCTGCTCGAGTTCCTCTGTGGTGCAGTCTGTCCCGACCTTAATTGATTTTCCAGGTTCGAGCTCCAGGTCGGCGTACTGCTTCGGGTCTACTTTGATCCGATGTGATATTGCTCTGTCATTTTGATCAAATAGACTCTCAAGTGTAATCAGTCCTTTTGGGACATGATTATTTTTCAGCTGTATCAACCCCTCATATTGCTCGTCATCGGGGTCTCTACCTTCGATTGAACACGCTTCGTTAACCAAAAATGTTACGATCTCCTCGTCACAGTCAAACACCTGCCAGTGGGTGTCTTTATCAGGCACAGAAGGCCTGTAAATGGTACGGACCGGCTTCGGCTTCTGGACAGTGTCATCAGCCGGAACGTACTTGGCTCCAACAGACGCCAGAATGTCAGCATGCTTGTTTTTCTCACGTGATATAGCCTTGACATTCAATGAGTCGAAAGACTCCATCAGGTCCCACACCCGATTACGGTACGCCTTGAGATAGTGCTTCTTGGAGGCGCACTTGTTCGTAATCTGGTGGCATACCAACTCCGAATCGCCAAAGATCTGCAGATGCTTAATCCCCAGCCTCTCCGCTTTTCGCAAACCCAAGCACAGGGCTTCGTACTCCGCCGCGTTGTTGGTACAGCTCCAGGCCAGCCTGTAGGTGTAGTCCTTCTGGATCCCGGTTGGGGAAACCAAAAGTACACCAGCACCGGCGCCATTTTTGCATCGTGCGCCGTCAAAGAAAAGCTTCCACAGCTTTTCAGGTGCAGGTCCCACTTCTCTTTTGGCCGACTTGTCAAGCCTCTCAGGCTGAACAACAGTGTAGCAGCCTTGCTCAGTTTCAATCACGGCGTTGAAGTCCCGCAAGGAGAATTCATCTTCTACTTGCAGCAGCTCAAGAGCTTGCTCTGTCATGTCCACCACCACCAGTTCTTCCTCCGTCAGCTGAACCATGCAGTCCTGCGACTCTTCTCCGGGTATCTTCTCTACTAGGAAAGTGGAAGGCTTCTCGTTGTAGATCTTCAGTCTCCTTCCTTTGAAGGGCACTTCCATGTGTGAGTAGTCTAGAGACAGATACCCTCCTAACTTCGCAGTGAACTCCCTGGAGAGACACATGCCGAAGTAGGGTTCCAAGTCGACGACCACGACCTCTTGGATGACCACGATGTCGAGAGCTTTGTGCAGCCGAATAGGGATGTCTTTAATGACACCGACTGTCTTGACAGGGGTGCCGTCCAGTTGCAGCACGCCTTGGCTGCTCCTTGTGTACTCCATCCCGATCTCGTCGCAGACGGCTCTCGGCATAACGGTCGTGGAAGCACCAGAGTCCACCATACAGTTGTGTACTATGTACCCTTGCATCCGTAATGACAGATAGAAGGGAGGTGGTCTGTTCTTCCCAGTGGCTGAGACTGTCAGAGGTTGCACCAGAACAGCGGGCTGTATCTGCTTGCCATTCTTCATGATCTTCAGAGATTCCTGCAGCAGATCAACCTGGCCTGGGAGCTGAAGAGCATCATACATGCTGATTCTTGCGGGGGTCCTCTTCAATTCGTCTACTATGCTGTAGCCCGAGGTGCTAGCTCCTTCCGCTTCTTTTGCCGGCTCATACTTCGTCCGGTACTGCTGAGTGGCCTCAACTCTCTGTCTCTTGGTCAGAGACGGATATCTCAGCTTCTCCTGAGCTTGTTCTTTGGTTTCAGCTGGAGGCTGAGCAGCGGGAGCTTTAGGCACGGGAGCTTTGGCTACGGGAGGCTTGACTGCGGGAGTCTTCTCTTTGGCCGTGTAGGGCCACAGCCTCTTATCAGGTGGTAGCCCAGCAGGTTGCCCTTTATCTCTTCTGGCGTATACCTTTAAGGGCTTTGCAGCGGCTTCAGCAGACTTTCTGTCTTCCTTGGCAGGAGGCGGCAACGGATCTTCCTCCGGGACGGCAAAGTTGCTTTCATCGCCCAGGATCATGTAGAGTTCTTCGTCCTCTATGGCGCTGCCGGCCAAGGTCTGGAGGTAGTGTTGGTGCAGAGTGCAGTCATCCTCAGAATGCGGGTCATTGCACGTGGTGCACCAGTTGACCTGGTCAGAAGTACCAGGTTGGTCTTCAATGGCAGCATTCCTCGGAGGGGGCCGCCTCTGATCTCGCCGTTCTGGGGCTTGATCTTTCGTCAACGCCGGGGGCGGATATGGCCTCCTTGGAACAAGGTCCATCTGGGCCTGTTTCTTCTTCAGGATGGTCATGTCGTTGGACATGGTGTGATACCCAGAGGCCAGAGCCCGTACCTCCTGGAGGATTTTATTCTGAATATCATTGTCAGGAGGCGGCGGCAACTGAGCTGGGGGAGGTAATGCAGCCAATGGAGGAGGTGTAGAATATTGTGCATACTGCGGGGGAGCAGGGAGCGCCGGAAAATGCGGAGGAGGAGGAGGGTTAGGATAATGTATCTGTGGCGGGCCATAAGGATTCACGACCGGCGCCGGATTCCATTGCTGCTGGGGTTGCTGTCCTGAAGTGGACGACACTGAATCGGAAGCTGATGGATACTGAGATCGGGGAAAATCAGGGTAAATAGGCGGCTGTACCCTGTGCGGAAGTCTGCCGATGGAAATGATATCCATTTCAGCTTGTTGGGCAGCCTCGTACAGAGCGGGGAACGTGTCGATTCTGGCTACCTTCAGCAGCAGGCAAATGTCTGAGTTGAAGGACCTCAGGTAGTAGTAGGCGGCCTGACCTGCTGAAGGTCTGAGTTCGCGAGGTACTCGTTTCCAAGACCTCGCAAACCTGATGTTGAAGTCTGACACCTCCTCTTGGGGGTGTCGTTGTATACTTTGGAATTGATGCAGCAAAGAAGAGGGATCAGCAGACTCGTTGCATCCTTTCACGAGCCTGCCGGCTAGCTGACGCCACCCTGTGATGGATCCCTCTGGCAGTGATCTCCACCAGTAGAGAAGCTTTCCCCTTAGGGAAAGGGCCAGCAGACGGGTCTTCACACCTTCGTCAGTGATGGAATGTAGCGCAGCCAGGGCCAGAATGTCCTGGATGTGTTCATACGCCGTCTTGCCGTAGCCGTCATACGTAGGGATAGATTTTAAGGCAGCAGGGGGCACAGCTTGTTGTCCGACTAGGGCCAAGGGCCCCGTAGAGTCCACCGCCGGGAAGAGGTCATCATCGTTCTGCTGGGCAGCCATGTCTTCTTCTGACCCGGTAGTGTACTCGGTGTCGGAACTGTCCGAAGATGTAGATTCTTCTTCGGCCTCAACTTCTTGAATTTCAGCCTCGGCCTCTTGAATTTCTTCGACGCGAGCTTGGTAATCAGCCAGCCTGACGCGCTCGCCTGGAGCGTCAATGTCAATTTCGTAAAAGTCAGGCGGGTTTCCCGGATTCCTTGCTCGCCACCTTCTCGTTTGCATGAAGGCGTTAGGACCGGTCTTTACGGACTCAGAGAGTATTCAAGTATGTGCAGAGTCGCCAGGTGCTCTGATTATTAACAGCAATGAAGCGAGCACTCGTGCTTCGATTCTGTTTGGGGGTGGGAAACTACCATGTCCCACCGGGCGTGCCAGAGAAACTGTTGGTTACGAATCTGCCATGAGGAAAGGATTTGTTGTTATTGCGCCCGGATTCGCCCACCAGATTGAAAGGCCGGAAGGAAGGAATGCCTTCCGTGCCAATCTCCGGAGAAGGCCGGCTTCCTGTGGGGTTTTTAGTGTTAAGATAAGAGTGCAGGGAAAGAGATAAAAGTGCGGAAAGAGAATCCAAATGTGATTGGAGTTGGGTGGGGGAATAAGCAGCACGGCAACGAATCAATCACCGCTACTAACAACATTCCTTTACAAAGCACACATTGAAACTACAACTATCATTAATCCTATGTATCCTCTATCTATGCATTCCAAGAATACTTGATCATCAAATACCAGAGTCCAGAGTTCAGTACAACAGTAAGCAATGATACAAGAAACATGAGGCAGAAATGACAAGGAGAGGCAGCATACAAGATAAAAGACAGTAAGCAGAGCCAAGTATATGCTTGTATTAGAGGCAAACGCACAGCTACAATAGTTCCCTAGCAATATATTCCCCTTCCACCACCTTACAATGAATTACATGGCTATTTATAGCCTCAAGTTCCCCCCGATTACATTCGCGGGCACAAAGTCCCAGACCAAACATTAGCTGACACAAGCGGCTGAGGAGCTGCTGATGCTGACTTCTGTCGGGCAGGACTGTACTTGCGGCATGGTCTCCCTGAAAGATGTACAGCCATGTGGCGGTGTGTCGGGTCAAACCCTTGGTCAGCAGGAGTGCGGGTAGTTGTGGCGGATGGAACTTCTTATCAGCCTTAAATGATGGCAGCTGGCGTAGATAGTGCAGCCCATGCTTTGTCCTTTTCCCGGTCATGTCTCGGCTCGAATCTCGAAGTTGGACACTTGTCAGATGTTGATGAGTGACACATGTTGCCTTGAAAGGCAGTTTATCCAACTTCGCCCGGGATCAGAGCGCTGTCGGGTTGCGCAGGTGGAAAACAGCGCAGTTGGGGAGGCCTCCGTGCCTTAGTCAATTTCTGGACTTGTTTGCCCAACTGCGCACCGGTCGGAGGGCGCACCCCGACTTCGCTGCGAAGTCGGGTTGCGCACCGGTACTTTGCTGTCATCTCTGCCGTTCGGACTGCGCACCAAAAGGGGGGCGCACCCCGACTTCGCTGCGAAGTCGGGTTGCGCCCCAACACTTAGCTGATTTTTTGCTGCACTGCTTCCCTAGTGCGCCCAGGAAGAAGGGCGCACCCCGACTTCGCTGCGAAGTCGGGTTGCGCCCGACACTTAGTCAATTTTGCTCATTTCCTGTTTTGTCACACTTCGCACTGTCCCTACTGCGCTCCAACTGGAGGGCGCACTCCGACTTCGCTGCGAAGTCGGGGTGCGCCCTGACACTTAACCATTTTCAGGGAACACTTCTGGAAACTTTGCTGGGGGAAGTTTAAGGGGAAGAGGGAGGAATAAGACTGCAAAGAAGAGGGAGAAAGAGAGAAATGAAGAAAGGGAAAGAGAGGAAGGAAGGAAAAGAGCAGGCTACTTACAAAACTGAAAACATGGCACCCCGTGCCAAATGTGGCAACAGGACCTAACAAAATTTCCTCCTACCAAAGCTCATGCAAGTTAAGCAAAAAAATCATAGCATTCTATATTCCAAACATTTCACTAAATGATCCAATTAGCTATTTCACCTAACAGAATTCACCCAGTTGAAACTAACAGAAAATGTCAGGAGTGCAATTGTTACACCATTTAACACCACAAACGCTCCAAGAGTACTAATCCAAATAGCATCAAGCTTAACAGCATCTACTTCAATCTAAGTTGAAATAAGGCAAAAAACATTGAGCCTAACAAAATTCACTACCATCAAAGCTTAAATGAAAATGCTGAAAGTGTGATGTATTATTGAAAATATTGCATGAACTTGGATAGAAAGAACCCAAATAGTCTTTGACTTTACTAGCGCTGCCTAGAACCGCAACTCACAAAAAGGAAAACACTGAAGTTTCCAACCTTTACAAATTAGGAGTTTTGCTCCTCATATAGCTTTCGTTTAACCCTAAAATGAAGTAAATTATTACATAAAAAATTGGCCAAAATTGATTGAGCATGATCCTGGGCTGAGCTGGCACCACTATTTCACTCTACATGTACTTGTCAAGCAGTTATGATTCTTGATATGCTTTTTCATGCTTGAAGGCGGCTATCGCTCTCAAGCTCTAATAGATGCTACACGGTTTAATTGCCCATTGCTAAAGTGCCAAGTGTCCTCTGCATTGAGCTCTTTTGTCCGGGCAGCTATTGTTGCATCCTCTGCCTTTTAGGTTCCCTTTTTGCTTGATGCCAACATACCGGATGCACTAGCAACTACCCTGAGTAGTCTAGGGTGTCGCTCTACTTTGCTTTGTGCTCCAGACTTCCTTGTGAGCTGCTTGCAATGCATCAGAATCCTTGAAAGCTTAGCTGATGTTGTTTGACGGAGTGTTCTGGCTTATATGGACAAAAAGCTATTGATTGCTTCTTGTCTTTTCTTTGCTCTTGTCTGGAACTTTTGAAAATTATGTTGAAGTCAGCTTCAAGAAAACCCGATCTGCTTCTTTTGCAAGTTCGATAGCAAGCTAGTCCATCCAAAAGCTCTCGACTTGCATGAATAGGTCAAATTCTAGCTCAGAATAGCCTGTCATTGCTTTCCGGATCATATACTTGAAAAAATTATATCTTCGGATAAATCCCTTGAGCTTGAATGTTTCTTGCCCTTTTTTCCTACTGATCTAATCCTTGATTTTTGATACTTTAATTGCCTTCATATAGGAATTACCGAACTACTTCATTTGATGAGTGTGCCTAAAGTATTTTCTTTGTTCAACTTGGCCTATTTGCTCCCTTTGCATTTGGATGAAAGATTTGAGAGGCTATATTATTTGAAAAAAATATATTTTGTATTTTACATGATTAAGGTGACCTCTTTATGGACCAAGAAGGTTGTACGATCTGCAGAAATTTAATGACTTGAAACACCGAGGATGCTTGTGTTTCCGAAGATCTTGAGATTTTCTTGATAATGCCAATCTCTTGCCTGATTACCTTAGGTCCCCTTAATTCCTCCATATTTCTTGATTTTTCTTTTCCAAGAGCCCCTGCTTGGTGATTGTAATAGGCTCCATTGTTTGTGGAGTATATCTCCGTTTTCGAAGCCACTCCTAATAATGAGTGAATTCGAAACCGGAGTATGGGACTAGATTCGGCTTTGGGACTCTTACCAATAGCAGAATTTGGCTTAGCTATCACCGAAAAGGTCGTGGGTAGATCATTCGCTTTACAATCCGATGGATTAGCATCACTCCGTGGTGTAGGGAGCTTTGAACTCGCCATCAAATTTCATCGTAGGCCTTCCCTTGTCAGCATTTTTGGCATCTTTATGGCATCGACAACTTGATAGATCGATGGAGCTTTAGGTCCTTTCATCTCATTAAGCACTGGGGAGCAATTCAACTTAAAATTCCCCTTTCAGGTTGGATTTGCCTAGTGTAGTGAAATTTCACAACAATTTGGTGACTCACAAGGGACTTTTGCTTGCAGGAGGTAAGGAACCCAGAAACAGAAGCCTTGTCTATTGGGCGCGAAGTCTATAGAGGAAAATTTTGGAATTTTGTGACTCAAGGAGGACATAAGATAGACTATCTTTCTTGAAGGGTAGATTTGCTCAAGGCTTGTGAAATGCTCTTAAAGGGAAGCATCCTTATATAGATTTCTTCGACTAAGAAAGTTGTTGAAATCATTTATTCAATCAACTCTCTTTTTCACTCAACCTTCTGATGCAAGTTTATTTCAACACAACTGAGTTAGCAAAAACATAATTATGCACTCCTTAGTTGTTTTACTAACTGTTGGATATCTTGATTTGCACCAACCTTCCTTGATCATGCATGTGAAATGTCTGTTGCACTTTCTCAAAATTGTGTTTCGTGTGAGAGCTATATTTTTGCTCGATCTAGCCAATAGTTATACAGCCCTTATCTTTTATCAGCTTTATTTACATGCCGCATATTTACATAAAATTTTGCCAAGGTTTCCCTTGGCAGTTGTTCACATGTTGCCAATTCAACGGACTTGGCAATGTCCAAACCAAAATGATCCAAACTTCTTACACTCTTGCTTGTTGATCTTTTGAAACATGTGACTTGCTTGAGCTAGAAGTTGTTGGGTTGGCCTTGACAAAGATTAAGGTCCAATGCCTAAATAGGCTATAGCATTGAAACTCAACAAAGACAGCTTGTCTTTGGCTTGTGACCCTTCTATTGGCTCCTCTAGGTACTCCAGATCTTGTGCTAGACT
This sequence comes from Wollemia nobilis, assembly GCA_028583015.1. Classification (NCBI taxonomy): domain Eukaryota; kingdom Viridiplantae; phylum Streptophyta; class Pinopsida; order Araucariales; family Araucariaceae; genus Wollemia; species Wollemia nobilis. Next base: position 46,713 of record JAQPPZ010013986.1, read on the forward strand.
ATAGCCTTACTCTTCATGAGTTTCCAGGCTTGTGTGAATCAATGCATTGAGATGGTCTGATGGAGTATGGAACACTCACCTTCTACCAGCGAACCCCTATTGCTTTATCTTGTGGAACCCGTGATTGGTTGAAGCTTGAAACCAACTGTTGGTTGACTTTGGACTATGTTGAGTTCCCATGTCTGAGCGGATTATTTCATTGAGATCAAAGATGGAAAATCCGTCCTCCTTTAGTGATTCATCCATCAGCTCTTCCAAGCTTTCCAGCCAATCTTTTATCTCCACTTAATGGTACTCTGAAGTATCTTTAGCTAGATTGACACTTTGCACTTCATTTCTTTCTATGTGGTAGGGGCTGATCTTCTTGGCATAGATCTAGACACTTTTTCCTTTGCAAGTCTAACTAGCGCCAGAAGGTCCGCCACTATCACCTCCTAGATCATTGAGATGTCCTGGAACTTATGCAGGAACATTGAAATGTCCATTATAGCCCCCACTATTCGGACTGGTGTCCTATCAAGCTGCAATTCTCCAGAGCTAGTCCGGGTGTATTCTAAGCCCATTTGTTCACAAACAGCCTTAGGCATGACTATTGTGGCAACTCCAGAATCAACCATATAATTATGTACTACCCAACCTTCCATGCATAAGGACATATAAAAGAGTAGTAATAGAAAACATGTCATTTATTGAAATAAAACCATTATTACAAAAATGATTAACAAATGCTCCTTTGGGCTACAAATGAGGGTCTTCCAAGAATGAAGCCCTTTTTCAATCAAGTTTCATGGCACTCCATGTCTTCTATTGCCACCTCGAAGTGCAGGTGGGTTTTGAAACTTCAATAGCTTGATGGACCACCCTTGGTTGTATGTGCCTCCAAGAACCCTACACACAACCAACAACAAACTAGTTAGTAGCACCTGTTTTACGAAAAAAAGGAACAAAATTTTTAGCTAATGCATTAAACAAAACTTAAAAACAAGTTAAAAAGCACACTAAAGCATTTTACTCATAATGCATAAGTAGATCTTAGAGAAATTTCGGCGGAGTTGTGGCATATGAGAGCATATGTTCTAAATGGAGGAAGAGAGGGGGAGTTTTTATAGATTTGGTGAATGGTTTGTGAGGGAGGTGACTTGGCAAGTTAAGGCAACCAAGTGGCAAGGGTAGGTGGGATGGAGAGTCTGAAGTGTTCCAGTTAGGGGAGATGTGGCAAGTGAAGTGGTGGACTGGCGTGTAGCACGAGTGGAGTGCAGTATTCCCGGAGGGGGATGTGATGAGAGATCTTTAATATAAATTTTGACTAATTGCACATAATCTAGCCAATTCCATACAATTGTACAATTTACAACTGTACAATCCTTAAAACGTACAACTGGAGACTATACAGCCCCAAAACGTACAGTTGTATGGTCATAACTGAACACTTGTACATTTTCTCCAAGAATATTGGAATTGCTTAAATTTCACTCACTTTGCCATGATTCACTTGGAAATCACTTGATTTACCTTCAGAATGCTTAAAAGTACAATTTTAGGCCAAAAACTCATCAAATGTATAGAATTACAAACCCTTGTACGGTTTGGTCACGCCATTGTATGGTTTGGTAAAAACCCTCATTCTGCCAAATCACTTGACTTAGAAAAATACCCATTTGCCTATTATTGCCAAAAACATCATTTCCAATAATGGGTAACCGCCATTAATCTGATTTTCTATTTATTTCTCTATTTCCCATAAAAGCACATGGATGGTTGTACATTTTATGGGTATGCGCTTCTGCTACAGATCTGGACTCCACAATACCTACAATATCAATAAAAATCCACCAACAATATAATTATTGAGATTGCTCTCAGATCCACACACATGCATACACAAATATGGTCTAAATGAGAATTTATATTATTCGGTATTGTACACAGGTAGTGTACGACATTACACAATAGTAAATAAATTACAACATTAAATCCTTCTCATTCCATGGATAATCCCTGGGTAACATTGACAATTGCACCCAACAACACAACCATTACTGAACTACAACCAACCATCAACCAACAACACCAAAAATTCGAATGGGGGCTTATAATGGTTGTCCAGGCCGTTCCAAAGTGATTCCTGAGACAATTCATTATTTACAACTACCCATACATTAATAACTTTAATTAATGTTTACTAAGGTTTAATTTGATTTTCATCAAATTACATTTCATTTGCATGTCTTCACATTTCATTTAATTTCACATGCATTTTACCTTTATTTATTTTCTAATTGTACAATTCCACCCAATTGTATGTTTTGCTTGTCAATTGTACAATTTATACCAAATTGTACATTGTACATTTTTATTTGTCAATTGTACAATCTCACTAGATTGTACATTTTTTTTGCCAATTTGCTTCTTCCTTTCAGGATGTGGATTTGCCTACCTACATGGTGTTAGAGTGATGTGTGGACATGTGGCAAGTGGACATGGGAGGTCACATGGTGGCATAGAGGTTTAGAGAGGGGTTACGGAATTTATTATTAATTTATGCTTTTTTATAAATTTTTATTGTGCAAAAAGGTGGGTTTTTATTTATTATTATTCCTTATTATTATTTTTTGGGGGGGGATTTTGCAAAATTGGACAAAATGGCTTTACGTGATTATGAAATTGACACATTTTGGGTGTCTACAGATGTCCATTTTTGTACCGTGTTGTGTATAAACATAATGCGATGCAAAAATAAATGACACCGATCGTTGGATTGATGATGGATAATGATGAATGGATGACGATGGTTGGCGAGCGATGAAAATGGCTTTTGGCTTGAGGAAGGTGATGTAAGATTGTCTCAAATCAAGGACAATGTAGGATGCCCCAGTTATGGAATGGACAAATGCCCATGAATCTTTTCGTTCGACAGATTGAGGAGCTCATTTGATGTGGCAAGCTAACTAGCCAAAGGTAGGTGTTCTCACGATGCTCCAATCAATTGTAAGTGGTCTTATGTTTGCCACCTTGGTTGTAGCATAGGCATGTAAACACTTACAGGCATTGGCATGGTGCATACCAAATTGGTTGAAAGTTTGATTGAAGGAGAGAAGTTTTGTTGTTTGCCCTAGTAGAGAGGGTTAATGATAGCTTCGGCAAAGATTCTTGGACATATGTGACTCCAGGATTGGGTGTTTAGGTATTGGGCTTGTTTTGGGATAGAATTTTGTGAATATTGTCTACCCCCTCAAGCGATGAGTTGATGGAGGAAGGAATAGATGATAGCAATGAAGCGCTTGACAAAACGTGGAATAGGCAATAGGAGAATGGAGATGGGATGGTTGAAGAGTGAGATGTGGCATTAGAGGAGAAAAAAAATTGGGGTTTGGTTTGTTGTGGTGTGTGTTTTTGTTGTTTTTTTTTTATAGGAGTGTCCTTATGGTAATCTACCCATCCTACTAGATTGCATAGATAACCAGTCGCTTCAATCGCCAGGTGTACTAGGGTAGATCACGGGGTACGAGGTTCACTCAAAAACCTAGGCTAGGCAAACATGGAAGTACGATAAATATATCCTAAGAAAACAATAAAGGCATGCAAGTAAATCTAGTCTATGAAAATGACAAAGTGCATGAAAGTAAACCGAATCTACAAAAGCAAAAACTGTAATCTATGAAAGTGATAAAAGTGAATTTTTGAAAGTGCTAAACACTAATTTATGAAAGCGATAAAATGCAGGAATGGAAAATCTAGGCTACGAAAACAGGAAATTGCATAAAAGTGAATCTATGCTTTGAAAATAGGAAATCAAATCAACGTCAAGAAAGCAGTAAAAGACATGAAAATGAAGCTAATCTACGAAATCAATAAACTCTAATCTATGAAAGTGATAAAATGTTGGAAAGTAAAGCTAGTCTATTAAAGACATGAAATTAAATCTAATCTACTAAAGACATGAAAATAAATCTAATCTAGGAAAACAATAAAATGACATGGAATGAAATCTGTGTCAGGAAAACAGGAAAGCTATGCTAAGAAAGTAGGAAAGCTAGGCTAGGAAAGTAGGAAATGACATGAAATGAAATATGGGCCAGGAAAGCAAGAAAGCTATGCTAGGAAAGCTGGAAATGATAGGAAATGAAATTTGTTCCAGGAAAGCAGGAAATGATAGGAAATGCAATTTGTGCTAGGAAAGCAGTTAAGCTATGCTAGGAAAGTAGTAAATGGCAGGAAACGAAATCTAAACTATGACAGCGGGAAATGACATGAAAGGAAATCTGAGTGAGAAAAACAGTGAATGACATGAAATTAAAGCTAAACTAGGAAAGCAGGAAAGCTAAACACGAAAGGAAATATACGCAAGGAAAGCGGTGAATGACATGAAATGAAATTTGTGCCAAGAAAGCAGGAAATGACATGAAATGAAATCTACACTAGGAAAGCGGGAAATTGCAGGAAACGAAATCTAATCTAGTAAAGCAATAAACTGACATGAAATGAAATTTGGGCTAGGAAAGCAGGAAAGCTATGCTACGAAAGTAGTAAATGATAGGAAATGAAATTTGTGCGAAGAAAGTAGGAAATTTGCACTAGGAAAGCAGGAAACCTTTTACTTAGCCGGCTACGTTGACGCAACACGCCCACCGGTACTACGGGGTCCGAGGGATTGGAACCTTGGTCTCCACGCACAAAGCACATTCTTATTGCAAATATAATCCAAATTTCATCCTCTGTTCTTTCTATACATTGTTTATGGTGCATTTCTCAGGTCATATAAAGCGCAGAGGTTTGATCTTGCCCATGCCAAAAGAGGTCTTGATCTTACCAATAGTTTGTTGATTTTGTGCTAAATTGAAGTCCGAAAGGGTGAGTCTACCTATTGCCGAGTTTTTAAGAGCTGCCTTTAATAGATCAATTTGTCCAGGGATAAACAAAGCATCATACATACTGACTCTTGAGGGAGTCTTCTTCAATTCTTTCACAATGCTGAATCTGGAGGCTTCTAACAACTTCTCTTCCTTTTGGGCTGGTTGCTCGAATCTCCTTTGATACTATTGAGTAACTTTTTCTCTTTACTTTCAACTCACTAAAGGGTACTGTAGCTTCCTTAGAACTTGCTCCCTTGACTCTTGTTGATATGTTTTCGGCCCTTGGTTAGCCTTTGGCACTTTCAATATTTGATTAGCTTTTGGTGTCTTCAGCCTGGCCCGTTCCTTAGGAGATTCCAGCCTTTGATAGGCTGTTGTGCTTCCGGCCTTTGATTTTCCTTTAATGCTTCAGGCCTTAGGTTTACTTTCGGCTTTTGGCTAGCAGTTTATATTTCTGGCCTAGCATGTTCCTGTTGCCACATTTTGATAGGGGCGTAAATTTTATCAGGTTGTTGCCACTCTCCTTCTTCTTCTCCGTTCTTTCCTCATATGTCATGGTGATTTTCCTTGGTGCTTCTGCAAGGCATTTTGTTTTTGGTCCCCAGCTTCTATCAGGTCTAATGCCATCATCGACATAAAATTTGTAAAGCTTTATTAAATATTTCCCCCTTCCCAATAGCGCTGATTTTGTTGCGCGATTTCGGGCAAAGATGAGTTTTTTTTAGTGACTAAGGGTCATGTTTCGAGGTGGCCAATTTGCCTAAGTCCTTTGAACCCGAGGTCGCTACCGTGCGCACTATCCGCTCGTCGCTATGGCACGTTTCAAGCGAAAAGGGGGCACCAGAGAGGAGTAGGCGGGCTCGAGATCGTCGTCGCGAAGGGAAAAAACCGCTTAGCGCGCAGGAGTTTCAGCGCTTTTGAGCCTGTGAGGTTGCAAGGGCTTTGAGCCCGAAATCGCTGTCGCTCTTCCCCAAACCCGAAGTCGCTCAACCTAACTGGCGACATCTGGCAAAGGGGTTCCCAGGCTCAAAATCGCCAGCGCCAAGCAGAAAAGCCCGAAATCGCTCATTTTGTGAGCGCTTTTGAGCTCAGGCCAAAGTTCGCCTTGGATCATCATTCCCAAGATCGCCTTCGCTATTTAGCGATTCTAGGTGCATCTTGCCTTTTCAACGATTTTCGGTTGCTGTCAAAGAGAGCGTTTGGGATGTCTTTCCCCTCTTCTCCAGGTCAGATTTTAAAGTTCACGTTGATTAGACTTTGGTTGAAGTGGCTGGGCATTAAAAGATAATCGTACTCCAGCTACCAAAGCTAGACGGTAGCCCCCTTTGCAGCGACCAAGACTGTCAGAAGGTGTACGAAATCAAGTGAGGGCATACTGCAAGTACAAGGATGGCCTACCGAGATCAAATCATTCCCCTTTTTGCAGCTTTTGCAGCTTTTGGCAGGTTTGGGGATCTGCGCTTCTCATTGTAATGGGGAGGGAAAATTGCTATAAATAGCAAGTGCGTCTCATTGTAAAAGTGGGGGAAAAAAGGGGGATATCTTGCTAAGAAGCTTCTCTAGCTGTACATCTGCTCTTAATTCAAAAGGATATTTGGCTCATTAGTTGCATCTATCTTGTATGTTGCCTTTCTTTAGTATTTCTGCTTCATGTTGCTTATTTTTCTGATTGCTGTCATTCTGCATATCTGGATCTCAACATTGGCAATTAAGCATATTTGGAATAAAATAGAAAGGATACATAGGATAGGAAAGTGCTAATGGTTTCTAAGTATACATTGTTTTGATTGCTATTGGTAAAAGTGTCAGGTTAGTAAATGTGCTGCTTATCTCCCTCCCCCAAAGTAAAACACATTTACATCCCTTTCTGCACCTTTTAAATCTCTTTCAACACTCTAAACTAAATTGAAAAACTTAGGAAGCCGGCCTTCTCCGGAGATTGGCCCGGAAGGCATTCCTTCCTTCTAGCCTTTCAATCTGCTGGGCGAATCTAGGGCGCAAAGACCTAAAACCTTTCCTAGTGGCAGATTCGTAACCAACAGTTCCTTAGGTGCTTCTGGTTTTTGATAGGTTGGTGGTTCCAGATTTCGATTGTCCTTTAATGCTTCAGGCCTTAGGTTTACTTTTGGCTTTTGGCTAGCAGTTGATATTTCTAGCCTGGCCTATTACTTAGGTGCTTCCAACTTTTGGCTAGCAATTGATATTTCAGGCTTACCCTCTTCCTTAGGTGCTTTTGGCTTCTGGTAGGCTGCTGGTGCTTTCGACCTTTGTTCATTAGACACTTTTGGTCGTTGATAGGCTTTAAGTGCTTTTGGCTTGGTCTACTTTGGCCTAGGCTGCTCCTTAGGTGGGTCTTTCCTTTGCTCTTTTTGAGGGGGAATTTCCAGCTTTCGAGGATTTGACCATAAAGGTTTTTTCTCGTATCTTGTCAATATGTAGAGTGGATTAGAGGTTGGAGGCTCTTTAGCAGTAAGGTTTTGCCCTGGATCTATCAACATCCCTACAAGCCCTTTAGATCTTCTCTCTGCTTCCTATGCTACAACCAACTGGCATTGATGCTGATAAACTACACAAGTGTCAGCATTGTGCGGGTCATTGCATGCTAAGCACTAGTAGTTGTTCGAAGCTGTGGAAACCTCTTCTTCTTGTCTTCCAGCAATAGCTACTTGCTTTCCAGCAGTATTGCTAGTAGAAGCCCCTTCATCTTTTGGGATGTAAAAGTATCTTCTTTGCTGATATCCATCATCTGACTTTTTAGCACTTTGCCGCTCAATTGTTGTAACCTTATTTGAGAAATTTCTAATTACAGCCTTTAGATCTTGGATTTTTGCTAACTCTTTTGGCTCTAGGGCGGGTATGGTTGGCATTGTGCTTTCTAGACTAGTAAGCTGAGGATATGATCTAGGTCTAGGCGGAGAATCCAGTGAAGAGCTTGCTGAGGCCGAAAATGAAGCTTGGTGGCTTGGCTGCTGGATCTCAAGAAAATATGACATTATGATTTTAGGAGGAAGCTTACAAACTAAGATAAGTGCATTTTCAGCTAACAACCGCTTGGAAGATTTGAGGAAACCTCATCTCATTGGTTTGCTAGATTTGAAGTCCTAAGTCCGGAGTGAAATCCTGGAAATAATAGATATAGGCTTGGGCATGTGTGCAAAGGATTAAAAATCCAACTGGTATTTTTATTAAATTCACAAACTAAATAGGCATTCAAGATGCCAAAAATATAAGATTTTCAATCTGTAGAGATTGGTGCAAATAATAACAACTAACAAGAAGTTGTTAAAATTTGCTGACATTTAATGGATGCCAACAAATAATGATTTAAAATAATAAATTAACTAAATAATAAAACCTATGCCTCTATAGATCCTTATCATCCCTCTCCACCATATAAGCATTGGACTCCAATGCTTGTACAAGAAGGTGGAGTGAATATCAAGTGCCTAAAATACATTCCTCGAACTTGATTAAGAAGAGAAGAGAGAGAACCACTGCTCGAGAGAGCATACAATAGCCCCAAGGGGATCACCACAACTCCAACAAAGGGAGTAGCAAAAGCAAAAACAAATGCTCAAAAAGGATCCAATAGGAAGCCCCAATGGGATCACCACAACTCTTGCAAAGGAAGTGTAAAAGCAAACAATGCTCAAAAGGGCTTTGTAAGTGTTGGCAATTTTGCCACATTAAATTTTTTGATAAACTTTGGCCTAAGTATGGAGCTTTAAAGCGGCGAAGAGCATGCGGAGGTGTTCAGGTTTTCGCGGGCCATAAACGGGGGCGATAAAAGGGATGAAATAAGCTTTGGATATTTTATCATTGCAGATCTTCTCTCTAGCTTTCCAACGATATATTATAATAGGCGATCGGGTCAGCGGATCAAAAGTTATGGCCCCGGGAAGCAGGAACAGGAAGCTCAATTTCGAGCCAGAAAATTGACCAAGTGTCGGGCCCAGCCCGACTGCGCTCATCCTCCCGACTGCGCTCAGCCTCCCAACTGTGCTCATACAAAGGCCCAAAAATTTTTGAAGTGTTGGGTGCGCAACCCAACTTCGCAGTGAAGTCGGGTTGTGCCCTTAATTTTGTGCGCACTTGGGGAACCGAAGTGCGGAGAGCTGAACAAAAATTTCGCTAAGTATGAGAGCGCAACCCGACTTCGCTGCGAAGTCGGGGTGCGCTCTCTTTCCTGCACGCACCTGGGAAGTAGTGGATCATGAAAATTGACTAAGTGCCAGAGCGCAACCCGACTTCGCAGCGAAGTCGGGTTGCGCCCTGATTCCTGTGCGTAGTCTGAACAGCTGCCAAATTGGCTAAGTGTTGGAGTGCGCAACCCGACTTCGCAGCGAAGTCGGGCTGCGCCCTCTAGCGTGCACGGAGTTGGGCAATATCTTCCAAGCAGCCCAAAAACAGACTAAGGCACGGAGGCCTCCCCAACTTCGTTGCGCTACCCGGTTGCGCTCCTTTTCCAGGCAAAGTAGGACACAAGAGAGAGACTGCCTTTCAAGGCAGATGTGCCCCCCGTCAGAAGTTGACAAGTGTCCAGCCTCGGGATCCGAGCCGAGATGTGACGGGAAAAAGGACAAGCATGGGCCAAAACCACCTCTTCCAACTGCCCTCATTTAAGCTGACGCCAAGTTCCATCTACCACAGCTACCCGCATTCATGTTGACTCGAAGTTTCATCAACCGCACTGCCACGTAGCTGCCAAGTCTTCAGGAGGACCTTGTTGCCAGTACAACCCCTGTCTGCAGGAGTCAACATCAGCAGCTCTTTCGCCGCTTTTGTCAGCTCTGGGATTTCGTGCCCAGGATTGTAATTGGGGGGAAACTGCGCTATAAATAGCCGCACCACATCATTGTAAAAGGGGGGGGACATATTGCTAGAGGACTCTGCTGTGACGGACCACCTTCTAATTAATTCAAAGCATCCTTGGCTCTGCTTCTTGTCTCTGTCTTTTATGCTGCCTTTCCTTGTCATTTCTGCCTCATGTTTCTTATTTCATTGCTTACTGTTATACTGAACTCTGGATTCCAGTATTTGATGATTAAGTATTCCTGGAATGCATAGATAGAGGATACATAGGATAGAATCGTAGTCACCTTTTATGCTGCCTTCCGCTAGTATTTCTACTTCATGTCCATTTATATTTCTGTCTGTCTGAATTTTGAATTTTGGATTTGGGCATTGGTGATTATTTGGATCTGGAATACTAAACAGAAGGATACATAGGTTAGAATAGCAGCTGCAGTTTCTGTTACATGCTTTGTTTTAATTGTTGTTGGTTCGGATGCAAATTTGCGATCGTGCTGCTTGTTCTCCCCCCACCCGAAACGCATGATATTTACATCTCTTTCTTGTTCCCTTATCTTTTTCAATCTCTTTCCAGTTCCCTTTACCCCCTTTTTTTAATCTCTTTCCTGCACCCTTATCTAAAACCCCCAAGTAGGTTAGGAAAGGAGCCGGCCTTCTCCGAAGATCGGCACGGGGGGCATCCCTTCCTCCCGGCATTTCAATGTTGGTCTACGGGTCTAGGGCACATTGACACACCAAGTCCTTCCCAGGTGGTGGATCCGTGGCCAACAATAAGTATGTTCTTCAATCTTCTCCATGAAAAGTTGTAGACTCTTTACACAAAGCATGCTGAACCTTGAAGCATGCACCCAAAACCATCAGTCATATTGCAAACTGAGCATGATCTATACCAGGCAGTCTATCCCACCTCGCCTGATCCAAAGCTCGAAGACCATCCTGAGCTGTAGTCGGTGGAGGAAGAGTTACAACAAATAGAGGAAAAAGGCACAAAGCATTGCGATCCAAGACAAGGCATAGAATGGAGCGTCAAGTACCACCTAACATGCACTCCTTATTACAACAATTTGGTTTTGAAAGTAGGTTTTGGCAACCCATACTTTGGAGCACCATAGGTTAAGGTAGACCTTTACAAAATTGCAAAATAATGGTGCTATTAGAACCGGCTTGGAAAGAGCTTTCCAACGAATATACATAAAGCTATACTTGGGAAAGAATAATGCCTCCAAAAGCGAGAAAAGTAGAAGGCTCTCCAATAAAAAAAAATATGTCGTGACATTCCCCCAACATAATATTATGCCGTGACATTGCCCAACAGAATATTCCAAGAATATTCTTGGGAATATTTTAATATTTTACAAGGCCTTGTCCGCTTTTTCACATGCATTTTCCTTATGAAAAGAAAACAATTTTAAAGGCCTAAATGAGACCTTCCACCAACAATGTGGGATAAATACAGTGCTGGATGAAAACATGTAGCTGCAAAATGACACGGTGTGGAGCGATGTCACCCATGAGCTAGCCATTCGAGCGCCACTCGCTTTGGTGATGTGAATTGGGAAATTACCTTCTTAAATAAATATTTCCATTGGAGTTTGAAAATATCAACCTGCCCTACCTGTTACAATTTAAAAGATGACATGGGGCTCTGCCTTGTAGTTAAAAAGACAAAAATGCAAATATTAAAAATAAACCCCATACAGAGTCAGGATTTAGGAACGTGGACTCTAGAATGTGGCATAAGGAGTCAAGGCCATATGGATTGCATTTTGTGGACCTGGTTGAAACAAAGAAGCCACGGTGCATCCGCCTGGAACAGTGAACCTGCGTCCCTCGTCTTCGCTTGCGCTTGAATCTAGCATTTACGTCAAGTGATGGGGACACGAAGAAAGGGCTAGAGTGTGATCTAGCGGGTGTGGCGGCATCGAACCCTGGTGTCAATGTGGCGATAGTGAACCCTAGTGTCGTTGTGGCGGCGTACAGCTCCACGGGCCATCCATTTAGGGCCTCAAGAAATCGTTTACCAGCGTAGGCAACCATCGAGGACAACGCATAACAAAAATTCATCATCACATGGAACAAACTTAAGTATGCCCCATGTCTGGCACGAAGGTGATGTGGTGGATGGGCAAGCATGGATCCTTCAGGATTGTGTGGAAGGGTGCGGGAATCACTACGGGCACCTATTCCAACCCACGTGTGCTTGAAATCCATAGGTGGTAGGAGATTACAAACCTTGGAGTTCGGTTCACTTTCTTGGTTTTGCAGCTGACCACCAATTGGAGACCCAGGTGCCATGAGGAGGTTTTCTAAACAGGCATGCGCATGAATTCACGATTTGAGGCAGCCGCCTTAGTCATTGTTGCAAGGTCATATGGCCATGATGAGATCCTCATTCCTGATGTCTTCAACGCCTCAATTGCATGTTCTATGGCGATCCGAAAACAGCCTGTAAACAATCTTCTTTTTCGTGGGCTCCACTTTTGCAACGTCATCGGCGTGGATTCCAGACTGACGAGAGCGACATAGCCGTAGCCTCGAAACACGTGGCCAGAGGTGCTACCAAGACACTGTGGACCAAAAAATACGGAGATATTGGGTGTTTCTCCAAGCTAAGGCGGCCAAAGGGGGCTACCGCTGATTAAATCCGACAAAGAGTCTACGATCGTTGATCATTAGGGCAGAAAACTGAGGATAGGGACATGGAATGGGAGCTTGGGGCATGGGGAAACAAGGATAAGTCAGGAGATTCTTCCCTTGCTTTCAGGCTAGTTGTCCCAATATAGGGAAGGAGACGTCAATATCCCAAAAACAAGGATGGAGAACAAGAAAAAACAAGAGGGAAATAGGAGGGAAGCAGTTTTGCGGAAGAGAAAAGAGAAGGGGGAATTTCCAAGGGAGATTCTTGCTCACAAGAAGCCAAATTGAGCTGCTCTAATACTAGTGGGAACGATTAAAAATCCGACTGGTATTTCTATTAAATTCACAAACTAAATAGGCATTCAAGATGCTAAAAATACAAGATTTCCAATCTTTAGAGATTGTTACAAATAATAACTAACAAGAAGTTAAAATTCGTCGACATTCTATGGATGGCAACAAATAAAGATTTAAAATAATTAACTAAATAATAAAACCTATGCCTCTATAGATCCTTATCAATGCGATGGCCAAATCTCCTAAGGAATTCTCCTCCAAGTCTTACTGAACCACATATTAAAGTTTGTAGTATTTTCTTAAGGATGCCTTTGAATATTGGTGAACTAGTTAAGCAGAGAAAAGGGATCCTTTAGATCGTTACAATGAATGGCTCAGCAAGATCAGCCCAGGTGCTAATGCTACCATCTTCTAATGCATGGTACCATGATAGAATTTTGCCTCTAAAGGATAGAGCAAGCAACCAGACCATTACATCTTCATGGACAATATTATGAACAGTAGCTAGAGCTACAATATCTTGGGAGTGTTCATAAGTTGTCTTCTTACTACCATCATAGTAGGGCAAAGCTTTTAAAAACTTAGGAATATCATGGAGATTTGCAAGATTGAGGGGTTCGACACTATTCCAGCCAGGAAAAGTGCATCCAAACATAGCTTCTATTGGAGACTTAATAGATGACTATGGGAATATGACTTGTCAAGGGGTGGGGCTTTTAACTTAGAATACTCAGACATATGAAAGTGACTTACCTTTGTTACATGTCTAGATAGCTAGCAGATCAATAAACTACATTGGTTCTTTCAGCTTCTTGGCTTTTGATCTGGAGCACATGCAATTCTGGATCTAAGTCCTTAGCGAGGTTGCCATCTTTAGGTTCTTTCAACAGTGGATTTTCCAGGTGAATTGATGTTAGCTGCTTTGTGAGATCAATCTATTCACCAACACTTGATTGTCCAGAAATGCGAGCTTGCCAAATGCTCATATGCACACAATGGCTTTGACTTCTAATCAGGCGATTGTTATGATTTGTGTCCCACCAGGCATGCCAAAACTCTTGATGGTCTAATCAGCATTAGGCCAGAGTCAAGATTGGATGACCTGAGATTGCTCTCAGATCAACCTCGGAAGAAGGCCAATTCCTTTAGAATGCTTTCAAAGACAAAAGAAAAGGGAAAGAGAAAGAGAGGAGAAGGGGTATAAACAGGATTGAAGTGGACGGAGTTTAGCTAATAGCAAGAATGCAAGCTAAATGAACATAGACTAGCTATTGTAATCAAGGACCTAATAGTATTTCCTCCTACCAAAGCTCATGCAAGTTAAGCACAACAATCATAGCATCCTATATTCCAAACATTTCATCGAATAATCCAAATAGCTATTTCACCTAACATAATTCACCTAGTTGAAACTAACAAAAAAATGTCAAGAGTGCAATTGTTACACCATTCAACACCTCAAATGCTCCAAGAGTACCAATCCAAATAGAATCAAGCCTAACAGCATTTACTTCAAAGTTCAATCTAAGTTAAGGCAAACAACATTGAGCCTAACAGAATTCACTACCATCAAATCTTAAATGAAAATGCTGAAAGTGTAATGTATTATTGAAAATATTGCATGAACTTGGATAGAAAGAAGCCAAACAATCTTTGATTTTACTAGTGCAACCTAGAGCCTTAGCTCACAAAAAGGCAAACACTAAAGTTTTTTACCTTTACAAATGAGGAGCGTTGCTCCTCATATAGCTTTTGCTTAACTCTAAAATGAAATAAACTATTATACAAAAAATTGGCCAAAATTGATCAGGCACGATCTTGGGCTGAGCTGGCACCACTTGGCCTCTTCATTTCGCTCTGCACATACTTGTCAAGAGGTTACAATTCTTGATATGCTTTGTCATGCTTGAAGGTAGTTGCCGCTCTCTAGCTCTAACAGATGCTACGTGGTTTAACTGCCCATTGCTAAAGGGCCAAGTGTCCTCTACATTGAGCTCTTGATGGGGAGTTTGTGTTGCATCCTTTGCCTTTCGGGTTCCCTTTTTGCCCCATGCTAGCATTTTGGATGCCCTAGCAGCTAGCAACTAGCATGAGTAGTCAAGGCTGCAGCTCTGTTTTTCTAAGTGCTCCGGACTCCCTTGTGGGCTGCTTGCAATGCGTCAAAATCCTTGAAAGCTTAGCTGATGTTGTCCAACAGAGTAAAGCTATTGACTGCTTCCTGCATTTTCTTTGCTCTTGTCCGAAACTTTTGAAATTATGCCAACATCAGCTTCAAGAAAACCCAACCTACTTCCTTTGCAGGTCCAACAGCAAGCTAGTCTGGCCAAAAGCTCTCTGCTTGCATGAATAGATCAAATTCTAGCTCTAAATTTCCTGTCATTGCTTTTTGAATCATATACTTGAAAGAATTATATCTCCGGATAAATCCCTTGAGCTTGAATGTTTCTTGCCCTTTTTTTCTTACTGATCTGCTCCTTACTTGATTTTTGATACTTTAGTTGCCTTCATAAAGGAATTACCGAACTACTTCATTTGATGAGTGTGCCTCAAGTATTTTCTTTATCCGACTTCGCCTATTTGCTCCCTTTGCTTCCGGATGAAAGATTTGAGAGGCTGTATTATCTGAAAAGCTTTTTTTTTTGTATCTTACCATGAATAAGGTGACCTCTTTATGGACCAAGAAGGTTGTATGATTTGCAGAAATTTGATGACTTGAAACACCTGGGATGCTTGTGTTTGTGCAAATCTTGAGCTTTTCTTGATAACACCAATCTCTTGCTTGATCACCTTAGGTCCCCTTCATTCCTCCACATTTCTTGATTTTTCTTTTCCAAGAGCCCTTGTTGGGTGATCGCAAAGGGCTCCATTGTTTGTGGAGTATATCTTCGTTTTCGAACCCACTCTTGCTAATAATAAATGAATTCGAGACCGGAGTATGGGACTAGATTTTGCTTAAGGTAGATCCCTTTTAGCTGTCACCAGAATGGCTTTGGAACTCTTACCAATAGCAGAATTTGGCTTAGCTGTCATCGGAAAGGTCGCAGGTAGATCATTAGCTTTACAGTCTGGTGGATCAGCATCGCTTCACGGTGCAAGGAGCTTTGAAATCGCCATTAGCTTTCTTTGTAGGCCTTCCCTTGTCAGCATTTTTGGCATCTTTATGGCATTGGCAACTTGATTGATTGATGTAGCTTCAGGTCCTTTCATCTCGTTAAGCGTTGGGTAGCAATTCAACTCAAAATTTCCCTTTCAGGCTGGATTTGCCTAGTGTAGTGAAATTTCACTACAGTTACTACCTTGATTTTATGCTACTGAAGAAAATTTAAGCGTTCTTTATTCTCCCACTTCCTATCCAGGGCAGTCTTCTTACTTTATTGTCATGTATTCTTGTACTTTCTTAGGTCTGGTTGGAGATATACTATGCAATCCCTCCTCTCGCTATGGTTGTTAGTTCTAATCTGAAGTCCTATTGATCTAGCCTGGTTATTTATGGATCTCTCATTAAAGACATAATGTGCTTCTAGTTCTATTGATTCTGCCTCTGATTTTACTCCTTTGAGACTAAAACTAGGCTAGACATCCTTTAACTCATTCTCTTACATAATGTAATGGAGGACCAAAATGGAAAGTTGCTTGGGAGATACAATAGGAATGATTCTACCTATTTCTGAGCCTCAGCTTCCATACATTAAAGGAAGAGCTTAGCTTCCATACATTAAAGGAAGAGCTTATTCAGCACTCATGTCATCAAAACATTACCAAAATGGCAGAATTTCTAGGGCAGGCAGGCAGGTCATGGATTTGAAAGGAAACAGTGAATTCTAAGATTAACCATGTGTATTTTCAATGCATTATAACTTTGATAGACATCACAATCTATCAAAACTGTATTTGAAGACCTGGTGATTGACACATTCAGTAGCTCATAAAAGATGGAGAGGTCAAATCTGGCAAGAGTCAAGTGTCTTGTCACCAAGAATATTTTAGAGAGTATTTGAGCTTCTTGGTTAGGGGACAGGGAATCGGTTTTACTACCATTGCATTCAGTACAATTCGAGTGGGGCTCACACTGAAGACTCTGACACTCCAAATAAGAGGTTCAGGCTTCCAATCTGAAAGGGGTAACAAAGGGTAAAATTTTACACCAAACTTTGGTAATTACAATGTTGAAGTTTAAGTAACTTTGTATATTGAATAAACAACGTTGTCTCATATAATGGACATTAAATGCTACTCACCTTTCTTTTTTATTCACCACTTAAATCTACTCATTTACTGTGCTTTGAATTCTAAGCAGCATACAACCCAATAAGAATTCATTCACAGTATCCTCAAAAAGGAGGAATTCATTCAAGAAATTGATTGTACAGCACTTTTTCAGGTGGAAAGCAAACTTACTGTGAACCCATATTGGAGAGGACCCAATGCCACAACTAGGGTGCACAAAACAGCAATGGCAGAACTTTCTTGGGAAGTGCCTTCACCAGATTTAGTGCTGTCACCCCCCTCAACACTAATCATGGGACCTGTGTTCCAATTTCTTTGGTAAAGCAATGGACTCTTCACATCTCCACCATTCTCCACATCCTCAATGGAACTCATGTTAGCTCAAAATCACAGACCCCCAAAAGATTACATGCTATATCAATGACACACATTCTGCACGTTCACAAAGCTCTATAAATACACATATTTGTGATGATTGGTGACATATTCGACTTACACAAATCATTGTTACAAGGATTTCAACAGATTTCAGCTGACCAACTTCACGGAAATGAGCATGATTGGCTATACGATAACATTCCTCTTGAAACTAATGTAGAATTCTTTGTGGAAAACATGGCATTCAACCAAAGTGCTAATTTTTAATCTGCTACTAATTTCAAATATGAAATTATTTTTTTAGAGAGAAGGTAAACGTTTTTATCAGCTAAGTTGCTTATCCATCTTGCCAGCTCGCATATCTTTGGATCTTATTATGATTTTTATAAAACACACGCAACTATCATTGTTATGCCAAACAAATATGTGTGGTTTTTCATGTTATTATAACATACCATAACTACCCTTCAGTGGATTGGTAATATGTCTGGTTATTCATTGGATTTTTAATATATCATAACTACTTTTAAATATTAGGTTGATTGATAAGTGCAGGTGTGGTTGGGCACTTATAAATAAGAGATCTAGGTTCAAACCTTGGGGGAAGCCAACCCGTTATAAAAGTAGTAGTTTGATCTGAATCCTCTAGTACGAATTCTCATCACCTGGTGGTCCATTTCACGTCAGGTTAAATAACAATGAGATGGAATAAGGGTTATAGGAGTCAGCCCTAGCATTTAAACCTTGCTTGATAGTAGAAAATGACCGTAACTGTAACCGATTTCACTATGTATTAAAAAAAACATACCATAACTTTATTTTATTTGACAATTTTTGTTCAAACAACTATTTTACTATTATTGACATTTATAGATACAAAGTGTAATATTTAATGTACCAAGCGACAACGCAACTGTTCGGGCTTTGGCTCTTCTTCGAGAGGTCTAAGGTTCAAACCACAATGTGGGTGAGTGTCTTCTTTGAGAGGTCTAAGGTTCAAACCGCGACGTGGGTGAGTGTGTGAGCGGGGTAGGTGTGTGGTGGTTGTGTGTTAAATTTCATATTGATAAGCAGAGCTCTGGGTCGTAGAGGTTTCTCACACTAACCAAATAAAAAAAATTGTAATATTTTTTTGGGGATTTGGTTATTGTGAAAAACCCCCTATGATCGACATACATACAAGGTTGAGCAGTCTCTTCCCAACCATGACCGAGCAGTCTCCTCCCAACCATAACCCTTCCTAAAGTTGAGAGCTATACTTATCAATAGAGAATTTAACACAAAGCCATCACACGTCCGTCCCTCACACATTTGCCCACGCCGCGGTTTGCACCTTGAACCTCCCGATTGGAAAACCAAAATCTGTATCGTTGCGCTGCACCCCGAATACTAAAAAAAATTATAATATTAAATTCTAAAATTTAAAAATATATTTATTTATTTAATTTTAGTTATTGTTATTTTAATATATTATTATTTTCAAGCTACTTTAAACTTTTAAAATATTTTCCAGAGGTTATAGTCAAGTGACCTACATATAACCTAGGTTTGGTCATTAAACTTGAATAGGTTCCTAATCTGAACAAGTGCTTGAGATATACTGTTTAACATATAACTTTATTTTTTCAATAAAATTTTATATAAATAATTTATATATATAATTTTAATATTTATTTACTGAGATAAGTATTAAAACTTTATTTGAATAGTATCAATTCTAACCTTATTATAAATTAAAATAAATTAAATTTTATTATAATTAAAATTATTTTTATTTAATTAATTTAAAATATTTTTTAAATAAAATATTAATATATATTAATATACATATAATTTAAACAAAATAATTTTATAATATTTTAAACTACCATTTATTTTTCCCTTACAAGGATGGCACGTTTTCAGAATTAAATGGTTCTTCTAATTTTATTATATTACAAGGAAACCTTTTCAAAGCAGAGCTTTCTAGGCTCGGATAGTTTGCATATTCACTAATTTTTAATATTTTTAGTTATTTTTTTATGTAATATTGTGTTTTAATAAAAGATCAACATTTTAAAAATATTTATAAAAAATTAAAATGGTTGTATACAATTAAATTAGTTTTCAAGCTTTTGTATAAAATTTGACGTTTATTAAAAATATATATATATATTTTTTAAAGAAATTTCATTCTGTTATATCACTAATATATCTCTTACAAAACACTTTTGCCTCTTTACTTTCAAAATATTTATGTATAAAATTTGACGGTTGTTAAAAATATATTTTTTTGACGGTTGTTAAATATATATATATATATATATATATATATATAATTTTATTTTTTTAAAGAATTCCGATTCTCTGATACCTCCAAATATGAACCAAGTGTATGGGTAATAAACACTTATGATAAATAATATTTAATGTGGTGCACTGTTTATCTTAAAATGCTGAAGATTGCTATTTTTTAGTTAAATGGTAAATGATAATATTGGATGGAGAATATTTTTCTTTTATCTTAGGTGTTCTTTTATATGGAAATAAAATGTTTTTTTAAGAAGGGTTCAGTCTTTTTTGTATGGAAGATTTAAATTTGGATATTTAAATAAAAATCCACAGATTTATCATGGTATTTTTTAAAGAAAATTTTAAGTTAGAAACATAGTTTTTGAAAGGGTTTTAGTTTCTTTTGTATCCGAATTTGGAATTTTGAAAAAAATCTAAAGGCATGTCACTACATTTTGTATCCGAATTTGGAATTTGGAGAAGGATCCTCGCCATATCCAAGCAGACAATCCTCAAGCTTGGAGGAGATAGAAATAGAAGCACCACCCCGACCATCTTCATGGTGAGTAGTGAAGTGCATAAAAGAACCTGCAATACAGTTGAGAGAAACATCTAAAAAAAACCAGAAATCTTAACTTGTAAACAAATAACATCCACATGGCCAATACTTTGCAGAGCAAATCGAACAAAAAAATTTCTTGAGGACTCTATAAGTCTTTGAACATTCCACGAAAGAAAATTCATGGAGGAATATCCATGGAGCCGTCTCCCATAGGGCTGCCCCCACTATCAGCCAACATCGAAGAATTATTAAATGAAGAAGTCTTAGAAGGTTAAAGTAAATCACCAACAAACGAGGGACTGCCCACACTATCGGCTAGTATCAAAAACCTATTAAATAAAGAGGTTTGAGAAGGTTGAAATATGTCATCAACAGTCGAAAGACGACACTTAGCCTCTTGGCTTCCCCTTGACGACGATGAGCCATCCTGAGATGGACTACGTGAATGCCTGGAGGGTGAAGGTATTGCCAGTGAATTCCCTTCTTATGAGGTTGATTTATGCTCGAGAGGTTTCTCAGTAGGTGGAGCCTGAGGAGCCAAAACAGGACGAACATGAACAATAGAAGGCTGAGATGGTGGCGTTACAACCTTATCTCCATTAGAAAGCATCGCCTTAGGGTTGGTCGCCCCCTTCTTATTAGAAACTGCAATCCAATCACCCTCAATAGAGGGTTTGGAATGTGCAGGCACAGTCTGAGGAGCAGGAGAAACTACCAAAGATTTTTGAGCAACCAACAAACAATCCTTGATACGATGCATGGTGGATTGGCACCGAAAACAAGTATTAAGTAAATTATAGTAAACAATTTTTTGCATAAAACTCTCTGTTTCAACCTAAATGTCCACAAATTCTCTGAGATCTTGTGTGAGGTCAACCTCAACACAGACTCTCTTATTAGGTCATGCTGAGAAGAATCGCTCTTGTTCTCGACAAACCACCCGACCAATGGGTTTAACAATATCGTCAATAAACTCCCATAAGGGCAACGAAAGACCAGGGAGTTCAAGCCAAACTGGCACTTTCAAGGCAACTTGATTTGAAACTCGAAAAGGAGTCCAAGGAGAGACGACCATGAAAGTATTGCGAAGAAACCAACAATTGGACTTAGCAACCACAATTTACACTTGTGAGGGTTCTTTAAAGGAAAGCAAAAAAAAACCCTTAGATTGCAGATATCCGCAACCACACTGCCATAAGCTTCCCAGTGAAGTTTCAACCAATTTTAAAAATATTCTTGTGACGGGTTTTGGCCAACAAAATAAGCTATAATACAATGATTCTCATACCATTTTAAAATTGGAGAAACAACATCAAGAGAGAGCACAACATCTAGAGAAGAATCATTACCTTATCCACCACTTTTAGTATAAACTTTCGAGTTCACTTCGGTGCCATGAGTTCCACTATCTGTAACACCCGTTACATCTATGGATGGTAAAGCCATAAAAAAGGAGAGCGACCGTCGAATTGGAAATAATAATAGTATCCAAAACCAAAGCAGCCAAATTTATGAATGACAACAGACCCAAACCCTAGTAGAGCAACTTTCCTCATCAAACCCTAGCAAAGCAACTTTTCTCAAATTTTAAAAATAACAATTAATAATGAGTTTTTTTTGTAAGCTTAAGTGTGACCATAAGAATTGTAATAAAGAGTTTATATGAAAACATATTAATGTTATAAAACAAAGCAAATATTACAAATAGAAATATTAATAATTATTTGTTTATATAGTCAACATTCTTCAGTTAAACTTATTACTTCCTCTAACCATAGAATAGAGAATTTAAGTTTTTGTTTCCTTCCATGAACATATGTGCAAACCTGATATATTCAAACTCTATAGTAAGGTCATGTAATTCGACAATTATCTCTTGTATGTTCCATGGAGCCTTTGCTCTTCTCAAAATTGCATTTATTATTATTTTTTATTTGGTTATTGTGAGAAACCTCTATGACCGACGCACAGGGTTGAGCAGTCTCCTCCCAACCATGACCCCTCATAAAGCCGAGAGCTATACTTATCAATAGAGAATTTAACACAAAGCCACCACACACCCACCCCCTCACACACTCACCCACGTCGCGATTTGAACCTTGGACCTCCCGAAGAAGAGTCAAAGCCCGAAACGTTGCGTTGCACCCCCAGGTGCAAAATTGCATTTATTATTATTAATGAATCACCTTTCATCCATACTCTGTTCCATTTCAATTGTTTATGTATTTTTAATCCTTCCAAATTTGCCCAAGCTATAACTTCATTATTTGACTTAAATCCACTATTTAAAGCATAATGAGAAAAAAACTCTATTATTTCTAATTATTCCTCTTTCTCCTGTTGATCTTGGAATTCATTTAGATGCTACATCAAATTTAACTTGACCTCCACTTTATATTCTTTGTCTTCTTTTTGTTTCTCTTGTACCCAACATCATTATTCCATTTGATGACTTGACTCCATCTATCAAGGATCTTTGCTTCAAGATTAGGGATTGGGTGAGTTAAAAGGGCTAATTTAGCCTCCTCTATGGCTGATTAGGAATTGGGTGAGTTAAAAGGGCTAGTTTAGCCTCCTCTATGGCTAAATAAACCTTCCATATCATTACCTGTAAACTACTTTCCTTTATTTTAAATATTTTATTCCTTTCCAACCATACAATCCAAAGTATCGTATCTTTTGATATATTCCATATTGTGTTAGAGTATATTTTAAGTTTACTAGGATAGTACGTGTTCCAAGATATTCTTGTTGTCATTTTGTTCTTATCTTGGTTTGTTAATTTTAGAGGGTTGTGATCCATTCGGTTATACCTACCTCATGATCTATGGCTCATATCGCACCTTTTGTTGTACGGTGGATATTTGCCATTTCTCTTTTTTGTTATGATCGGATGATTGATATTGTACACCCTTGCCTATTTAAGCAAGACTTCTCCATTGAGGAATACAACCAGATATAGAGCTTTTTCTTTCATGTTTTTGTTAGGA